>JACJUY010002300.1:39481-50473 GCA_014220935.1 Platorchestia sp. MABIK | reverse complement strand
TGCACTTAGCGACCATTACTTCATTTAGAAGCGCTCGTCTTAGCATACGCACGTACCAGCAGCCGACTCCGACCGCCGTCGGATCAGCTTTAGGGACGCTTCAAATTGCCAGTCGGACCATCATCTGATTTGGTTGTTGGTCAAACGGAGCTCCACTGAGTGAATATATGTATGAGTACTCCACCACCGGGCCGTCTCAGCACCGTTAGTTTCATAAACTCACAGATTTACGCGCGTATTATTTCCGTATACACGTGCCTCCTGTGAAATTGTTTTGTCTTGGGTTCGTAAATAGGATACATTTCTTGTCACTTGTAGAAGTAGAAGTGTATTGTAAAAAATGCTACTACCGTATACGCCTGTTTCAAAGAGATGCATACTAGGGTTAGTGAAATCTGTCGGCAATCGAGTAGAATCTTATGGAGAGACATTTATTTATACATTTTCCGTGATGTCGTCAATTGGTGACATAAAAAGGGCTTATGTCAGTTTGAACACCATGGAAAGTCACGAAGATAATGGCAATTTAGTATACGCGTGCGAAATGTGGGACCTGCTATGCATGTGTTTGAAACGACGTTATTAAAGTGAATGTCTTCTGATGAATTGTAACCAACTCGTTGAACATTTAATTTCTCAAACTTAGGAGGTATAACATCATTGCATCGGTTATTTTTTGTATTCAACTTTCCGCATGCTTACTTGCATTACTCTTCAGAGTTTTTATGTTACACGAGTAAAAATAGTCACCGAAAATGAACTTTTTGTGATTTTTCATGTGAGGATCACTACGTTCAATTAAAAAATAAATTCAAAATGGTCATTCATGTAAAAAATGGTTTATCATTTCTATTTCATTCAGTTTCACGCGTAGGTTTGAAAACTATTTTATGCATTGTAGAATGTACCCTGAAAAGTGTCTCTTCATAAGGGAAAGATAGCCACTCCACTCGTAAAATGTCGTGCAATGAAAAGACTTCGTTCATTTGTTCACGTCAAAACTCGTGGCTTTCTAACTTTCATATTACAGCATGGCAAATTTGATTCTATAAAAATGGGTTAGTTGCTAAAAATTCAATAATCTGTCTAAAAATTGAACTATGCATCGTAACAAGTTTAAAATGTCGTGCATCTCGTTTTTTCACTCACTACCTCGTTCGTAAAAAATATTCGCTACATGACCAGCTTCATTCAAGTAAAAATGTGAAGCACTCATGGCAATATTTTTTATGGTGAAATTTTTAGTATTCCAGCTGGTTAAAGGCGTGCCAAAAAATATTACCCACGTTTGCTTTTATGTTACGTATTTTAGGATATGGCCAACCGTTAGTCAACTCGCCATCTGATTCATTTTCAAGTTCACAGCATTCGAATAAAGAGGGGGCTTACCAGTTCATTTTATAAACTTGAAATTTGGATGTATACTTCATCTTGTAACGTAATTATTTTAATAATTTTAACTTCATCTGCGATATATTTTGCAGTCATTGCTTCCGAAGGAATTCTTCTTAAATTTTGTTGAGAACACGAAACTTTTATATCAACCGCATTCAGTTACTCCACATTTGAAACTTCCAAAATTCATGAACTTTCAAATCAGCAACCCTATTCTATAACCACAAATTTTATTATTTTCATCTCTATCCCATTTCCCAAGCGTTAAAAATAGAAACCTAAACCCCATTTGCGTTAAGTTTGCAATCCTTCTATACGTCGCGCGGGCGCATGGCCCAAATTTGAATGCGTCATTCCGATGTCATTTTGTTTGCATTAAATTAGGCACAAGTTGGCACGGCAGACAGGGTGAGAGCAGCGGCCGCTCGTCGTACGTCATGCAAATTAGAAGCGCGAGGGGACTCTCCTAATGGTACTTCGCATTAAAAAAATGCATTATTTCCCCCTTAAATGGAGGAAAACAGAGGGGGATGGTGTTACTATTTTTACGTAAATCTCAGCACTCATAGTGGATGTAAATTTATGGGTGTATGCCGCCTGCGCTTTGTCCAAAATTGATTAAATTGTTCGTTTTATGACGAATGCCTTGGTGAGGAGAACATGAATCATGTCCTCGGGCATGTTTGCAAAATTGGATGTCTTTAACGAATGCTACTCTGCAATATTACCGTGAGTTACTTTGTTGCCTTATTTATGAGCTACGAAATATCATCTATTTTCAAGGTTTTAGAGCACAGGCTATGCATACCTCGCATCCAGTCTGTGCATTCTTTTTATGCACAACTGTATCAGTATAAAAAATTTTTCTTTATAAAGCTAAGTTTGAATAAATTATGCTTTGTTGATCACGCTGAGTTGCTCATGGTCACATAATTACTTTAGAGTTAACACTATTTGAGAATTTTTTCTTCTCAGTTTCAGAACTGTCACTTATCTCCTAAGACAATCCTTTGTTTTTGAACAAATAAGCTAATCGAGGGAAATTTTCACTTCTATTCTTTTGCAAGAAAATTTTAAAATCAGAGTTTTTTCTTATGCTGAATCTATGATACGATTTATGGATTTATTTGTTCGTTCGTGTAATTTGAAGTCGATAGGTGCATTATTTCGAAACTCACAAGTGGGTGAACTCATGTTTGTGGGTGGACGAAACTTACAAGTGGTGAATTCATACATTTATTTGTGTGAATTTTTGTTCACTCACTCCATTGAAGTTTAAAAAACAATCTTTGCGGTGGAAGTCACAAGACATTGCAAGTAGTGTTAATTAAAATTGTAAGAAGTGTTAATTAAAATTCTGTGAATATATTTTCATTCTTTAATGATTAACTCATTCGAATGTATGTTCTGAGCATTTACTTCACTCGATGATGGATATCTCCATTTAATTTTAATGCATATTAGTATTAGTCCGTATTATTAGTATTAGTCCGTAGGCATTGTCCGGTAATCTTTTAAAATGCTAATATTATTGCTTATAATCGCCTTTAACGTTATTATTAATATTCAAAATACTTAACGTTTATTATCACACAACTCAAGTCAAATTCTCTACACGGTTTCTCTAGCTCGGTTTCTCCCATCACATGACGTATCACCATACAATGTTTCTGCCCAAACTTAGGTCACACGAAAATACACTCGCAACCAATCCCCATGTATATTTTCCATCATATATATTTGACAACTAAGTTAATTATAATTAGCGTCCAAGAATGGCACGTTATTCTCACGAACAACTAGCTCACTCAGAAACGGAATGATCATCTGAAGATACAGGTAATGAAATGATACATGACTGATCTTCAGAGGTAATTTTACATCTCAACAACACAACGATAATCATTAGACGGTCACCACGCACTCCTCGTATCTACATCACCATTGATCACTGCTTCTTGTCTCTGGTCGTGCTCGCCGCAGATTCCTACATGGCTTCATTAGCTTACAAATCGAGCTTTCTAATGGGTCTCCGATTTACCGACGTTGCCGTTCCGCTGTTGCCTTTCTTTCGAACGCCCCGTGTCTCTTTTGAGCGGAACTTACGGGCGGCCCTTCCATAGATGATGTGAAAAATTAAACTTGGTGTGCCTCAAGGAGCTTCGGCATGCTGCCAAGGCACCCGCCTCATGTTTGAATTAATGCAGTCTGATTGGTTTTCATGGACTTCAATAATAAATAGGTTTTCTAAGGTGGCTGGCAGAGGAGTCATTGTTGCAAGCTTGCTTCTATTCTCACTCTGACCTTCTAGCGAGCTTTAGGTTATGCTTAGACCGGCGTAACTGACAGGTCTACAGGATACTGTGCATGCTCCGTCCCGATCTAAAAACCTGAGTTACGTTGCTGAATCCATGGGTGTTCAGGTAAAACTGACTGGCCAAATCCATATGCGTTCAGGTAAAACTGGCGGGCCGAATCCATGGACGTTCAGGTAAACTGACAGGTTTGCAGGAATGTATGCAGTCACATTGAGCGACTCCGCCCCTCGTTTCGTGGTCACAGAGAGTTTTATGAGCTCGGTTTCTCCCATGCAGAACGAGCGCGCTGCATCTTACGTGCATTACTTGCCTTTCGATGCAGGCCCTGCATAAATGGGCGCAAAACACAGACACGCGAAAAAAGGCAAACGTGGACTGAAATTCATGGCCAAGAGAGGGAAATAAATGGCGTTAAAAGCTCTTGTGTTTTTGGGTTCGGAGACAGTTGTAGGTGAAAATGTGTGCAAATCTTACATTCAATGTATGACATCCTTTGCCCGAAAATTATGAAATTATGACCATTTTAAACACTCAAACACACAATAATGACGAGTATTCTTTCAGCGGACGGTAGAGTTTTTAATTGACTCGTGTATTTTGCAATATTGAGAGTGATGGATTTATCAATGCGGGTAATAATTATTTAATCAACCGCCCCTAGAGAGAGTGGAAGGACGGTCGCCTTCCGATCTAATTAGATTAACTGTAAAAAAAACACATTACTTTTATCCATAGCGCACGAGTGGCAGAATTCAAATTTATTGAATTAAATGATTGAGGTGCACAATGCAAATTTTAATAGTTCTTTTTTAAATTTTATTTTATTTCATGTTTTCATATCATCAAAAAGAGTCCACCAGGAGCCTATATAGCGTATGCGTTGTTGCTTGCCGAAGTAAAATTTCACACAAAAAATAACCTACATAATCTAGAAAATATTCATCTCATTTTACTAGATATTATCATTCACGATAAAGACATACGACAAGTGAACATGAATTTTAAATTTGAAAATCAATCCATCGTCATTCTTAGAGTAAACGTTTAAGACTTTATATATGAATACGCCAAATTGGTTAGTGAAGATCTATTTTATAACCATGACTCACCTGAAACTGCAATTACTACTACTACTTACAAACGTAAACATTACGGAAGCCGAATAGAAATACACCATATCTAGCCATTTTTCGAAATTTAAAATATTTTCACAACACAGAATGAAAAATCAAAGTTAAATACAGCTTACTTTGCATTATTATTGTACACAGTTTAATAAAAAAAGACGGAAGCAACGACACTACTTTTGTCAGGGCCCATTTATCGCATGGGCGCGACTTATACTCAGCAGGAGTGTGTACTACAAATTGTGCCGGCTTTCCAGACATGCTCGGTGGTGGCTTCCACGCTCCTGGCACAGGTTTGTAGCCATCACAGAGTAGCAAAAAAAAGCCGTACTAAAGTTTTTGAAAATTAATTTAACAATTGAAACTTAACAAAAGCACATAGGGGTATCAATGGAATACACATGTGGTAATGACTCTAATGGGTAACAATAGTGTACTCATTAGGTTATGTTATGTTCAGCCAGCTTCGAAGCTGCTTCTATTTGAGGCGATTCAAAGCTTCAAACATCTTGCGAAGTTCTTGTCGATAAACAGTCGCACCCTCAGAGCAGCGAAAGTTTCTGGAACTCCAAACTTCTGTGGGGCTTAGCACACGTCTAGGATTCCAACACTGACATCGCGCTGCAGCTCGTCGGATTGAGATCCAGCGAGTAGGGGGGCCATTCCGCACACGTGATGAAATCCGGAAAATGTGCCTCACACCAGTCTTGAGTCATTCCTTTTCGCCTTGTGGGCCGCTGCTGAGTCTTGCTGAAATGTATTTCTCTGCATTGCTGAAATGCTGCTGATCACACAGATGAACCACGGCCTCGAGAATGTCGCGACGATACACTTCTTGGTAGATTTTGACTCTTTTATCTAGGTAAACGAAGAATGCTTTGCCCAAATTTTACCCCAAGCCGTGACTGCCAGCTTATTTTGGCGGGGCTTGACAACTGAAAAACAGTTTTGATAAGCTCACTGGACTAACTCGTCGTGTTGTGATAATAATTGTTCGCTTGTTCTGCGCTGAACAGCATCCATAAGACAAAAAACTTCATTCCACAAACCTAAATTTGGCTTCATTAACAAACCAAAACTTGACTTCATTCCAAAAACCAAAACTTGATTTCATTCCAAAAACCCACTGCTTCTCATTTGTGAAGAAGATATGCTCCCATAGCTGACCTGCGGTACAGCGCTTGGGTAAACGACATCGTTGGAGTCGCATCGCACAGGCTTGTTGCCATCTGTTCGGAACTGAACTTTCTATAACTTGTAGGGTTTGATTCCGAGTTTCTTCTTAGCCGCTAGTAGAAAGAATTCGCGATCGATTTCGGCTTCACGGGCAATTATTCTCATGAGACCCGCGAATTTTAGTCTAATAATTTTTTGATGGGCTGGCGTTTTTTTTCAGACGAGTTGACGTGTTTTGCCTTTTGTGGTTGTTAGACTTACTTCTTCCTTGCCCGGGATGATCACGATTGTGGCCAACCTTCTTATATCGCCGTATGCGACTGAAACCTTCATTTCAGGAACAACGAGCAAAGAAACAATTTCAAACTGCTAATTACAGCCCCAAAATAACAGCAAGTTTATTTGTCATTCTAGAACACACAATGATTAATTTCCATCACACTGAAAAAAACATGTGCAGGTACAAAAAACTATCGATAATCTCAAAAAATAAAATTTGTTTAGCTAACGTGCAATACTTTTGTTGTGGGATGCGTTAATCTTTGTTTGAGTTACTTCTTATTTCCCTATTAATGCCACAAAATTGTAGTGCTCTTCATGCAGTTAAATGAATTTCATTGGAAGAATTTATCACTTAGGATGCCAATGTCACTCCCTCATTTCTAGGAACTGTTACAAGCGAAAGGTTCTAAAAACCTATTTTCTCCTGATACTTTTCCTAACATCATTTAAAAATCGCGTTTGCTGCAGGGCATAGCTTTCGAGGTATTTTGTTTTTTGTATTTCTAACTACACTCGTGTATTTATTGCAACGGAAGAAGGACCGCCAGCTTCGTTTTAGCTCTCAATGACCTGAAGTCAGTCGCTAATATTCATGACCCTTTGTTCTTCTCCAGAGTTATCACCAACCCTGAGAGAGAAAGCAAATGCCTCGAACTTGTACTGAAGTATCCGGTGGTTCTGCTAATTCGTACCCATTGCAACGGATTTAATGTGCTAGCTTGACGGAATGAAGTCATACTTATACTGGGTGTTACCGTTATTGGTTTTTAAAAATCTATGTTAGCTCATCAACTTCATTTGGTCCCCAGACATCAATACTGTATCAGCGAGGTGGCAACTCCATTTGTTTCTCTCCTCTCTGAATTCCGGACTTTGTTCTGGAGTTAGCTCTGACAGGAAAAACAGCTTTATGATGAATTCCACTTGCGCTTCCATAAATAAGAACACGCGATAAATGAGTTCCGGGTTTCCCCTCCATCTTCCTGATGTGAGCAAAAGTTTTGTTTCTGAAACAGAGATCGAAGCAACAAGAAATGCATCAACTCTGCGGTGCCAGCGATGCGATCGTAGCTCTTTTAACACGTTGCTTGCGATACGACCCACCGATGGGGCGTGGGAAAAATGTTAACAATCTTTTGAAATTAATGTTGTTTAATGAACCAAGTTTATGTTTGGTACTTATACAATTGCTTGCAACTTGGCATTTTAAATTTTAGTTAAATAATGAAGTTCAGTTTAACCCATCGCAGTCAACGTGTTGGGCGAATAGTCAATCCTCCAATCCTCAAGTTACCTGACATTAACCTGTACGAACCTCACCTTACACGGATAAAAATTAGTCCTGATTATTCGAAGCATGAATCAAGCTTCGTGTTATTTGTACAACTGAAACTAATTTTTACCTGTATAAGTTGAAGTTCGCATATGGTGACATCGCAAACTCAGGAATTAACTAATTCTTCATTTTCACATCGGTAGCTTTCTATTTGCTGAATTTTTTCCTCGCCTCTCCACGTAACCTAGGACTGATGCATTTGAACTCAGGCTAAATACATATATATGTGAGAATTGAGCAGCCGAGCTACTTGTCCTGTACGTCATTAGACTGCAAGAAACGAATCATTGGCTAAGCAGGTTCCTTGATTCTCATCGTAGATATTTGGCAAAAGCGTGAAATTATTCGTGGGATCCAGCGCGTTTAGCAATCTGGAGAGCATCGCATTGAAATAACCTGTGTAGGTACAAGTGTAATGATACTTCTATTTGCTACCTCATCTGTTTTGGTCGTAAACGTGATTTATCAAACAGAGCTGATGCACTTCATGGTAAAAAAATGTATCAGTGAACTTCATTGTAAAATTTGAATTTTCATCGGAACTCTGCACAGCGTTAAAAATGCGTCAATCAAAAGGGATATTTTTTCCCTAAATAATTCCTCAAACAAAGTTTGTTGATTTGATCCTTGAATATTATTGAAATTGAATTTAAAAAATGAACATTTTCTGCTGAAACTCATCTTTTATTATCGAATACCCCAAAAAACTAAAGATGAGTGTAATTCATTTATCAGTTATTCTAAGTACAAAAGAATCCTTTCATATCGACAAGTACTATTGCAAGAAAGTGTCTGCTACGCGTCAGAATAAAGACATTATGCTTATGTAAACTACTCAGTAACAAATGACTTGCGTACCAACTCAACTTGGCTGAATTAGCCCACGTTTTTAAATTCATTCTAGCTGCCAGCGAAAGCTTTTGGTGGTTCAGACCCGAGCCGCCCGATGAGAATTAAAGCCACTTTGAAATTCTTCTTGTCTTCTGCGGATGTAAATCTCGCAACGCCGCTGCTCTGTGACAGCCGTGGCTACGAGGGGCAGTCACAACACGTGTGCCATTGAGGGCTGGAGTGGGGCTGTAAGTGATGCTTCAGTGTTTGGAGTTTGTTGGTAATTGGTGCTTGAGTAGTGAATTTGTTATTAATTGATGCTTGAGTTGTTAGAATTGGTTTACACTTGATACTATTTGATGCAGCAGAATTTTGAATCTGTTCCCTAATTGATGCAGCAGAATTTTGAATCTGTTCCCTAATTGATGCAGCAGAATTTTGAATCTGTCCCCTAATTGATGCAGCAGAATTATGAATCTGTTCCCTAATTGATGCAGCAGAATTATGAATTTGTTCCCTAATTGATGCAGCAGAATTTTGAATCTGTTCGCAAATTGCTGCTGCTGAGTTTTCAATCCGCTGATATCGCTGTAGGCTTGGGGACCTGAAACTCACATGACTTTTCCAAATCTCGTTCACATCCTTCTATGTGTGTAGTTACAAAGCACGTGCCCTTGACAGCATCACGAGTCTTCAGAGGATGTTTCTAAATGTACGCGTGTAAAATTACTGAACATCATTTTAATGTAAATATAACAGCATAGAATTATTTGTTAATTTCCTATCCCGAGAGGATAGTCTGGACTTCGACCATAACTCAACACTATTTGGAAATGTGTTTTTAAGGTTCAACGTCTTTACCGTGTGCGCGAAGTAAGGCAATCAAATTCATTCGCAGACGTAACTCCTTTCTTTCCACTACACTCATACCATATCTGCATATACTATCACAAGACCAAGCCTATAGTACATTACCTTGAAGCCAAGATCAAAAAGCGAACCGGAGAAAGGGACATGTGCGTCACAAAAGGTCTTCTTCGGCATTATATCGAAAAGATTCTTCCCCCAACATAATACGCGGCTATAAACGTCTTCATTGCCCCGTAGGAGGGCTCGCGATGTATCATTTATCCATGTTCATGATTAGAGAGAGCATCTGATCGTCTTCAGCAGCTGACTCTGATCGGTCGAACGCCATTCCTACAACGCGTCCGACCATCCGTCTCTTTTAGAGACTCGGTAAAAAGGGCGTGGCATCGCCTATTTCTGACATGATCAGCTTATAACGAAGTTGTATTATTTCCATGAAGACCTATAGTTAGTGAGAGGCTCCGTGTTCTTATCATGGTCATACAGGCGCCTTGAATTTCATCACACATTTTCCGCGAGTTTTCTCGGCGGGTATTTCTGTTCTCTGAGCCTGGAACTATGGTCGACCGAAGGTCTCCTCAATGAGGGTATTGTATTGTTATCAATTTTGCCGATTTAGAGAGCACTTTAATGAAATTTGAGAATAGAGACCAGCTCCATTCTCAGGGAGTCAACCTGTCTAAAATTGAAAAATAGAAAAAGTTCAGTTAATTCTTAAAAATACAAGTGTGCTCTAAAGATCTACCCATAAATTTGAATTTGAAACGATCTATTTGTGCTATTAAGGACTGGTTTTTCTTTGGCTATGTAGAGGTATTCTAAGATACGCAAGTCTATATCATTAGAGGCAGTACATAAAATTCTGTCTCTAATGAAACGCTTCAAAGAATTAATAGATCTTTTGAACTTATTTTACAATAAGGCGACATGAAATTATAATGAATATTATTTCAATGTTAACTGCCTTCTTCGTTTTCAAGTTTCTGACGATCGTTCGATTAAAGAAAAATTACTTTCCTGTATTTTAAGGTCTATAACAATAAGATTAAGTGTGCATTTTAATTTCGTCAATGACACATTCAGCCCACATGTAGAGTATGGTTTATCTTTTAGCCAAATGTATTGTAATGAACCTCAAATGTATTGTAATGAACCTCAAATGTATTGTAATGAACCTCAAATGTATTGTAATGAACCTCAAATGTATTGTAATGAACCTCAAATGTATTGTAATGAACCTCAAATGTATTGTAACGAACCTATTTATTTATTTACACAATAACAATTTTGTTCATTGGGCATGATGATTATTTGTGGAAGCTTCCTGGAAAAGCTCGATAAACAAAACAGCTTTCGAAGCCTGCTTGGAGTAATCCAAGTTTCTTTACCATTTCAGTGGGATAAATATACATAATTATCGTCACAATGACAGCCCTTTTGGTGCAGCTCTTGAGATCTTCAAAATGAAACCGGTTTGAATTTATGTTGTACATAATATAAATTATCATGAGGTTATCGACCCATAACATGAGGTTATCGATACACAACATGAGGTTATCGATACACAACATGAGGTTATCGACCCATAACATGAGGTTATCGACCCATAACATGAGATTATCGATACACAACATGAGGTTATCGATACACAACATGA
>JACJUY010002300.1:9538-34556 GCA_014220935.1 Platorchestia sp. MABIK | reverse complement strand
AGCCTCGTAAATCCTTACCAAAATAAGGGAATATTTCCAAAGACAATATGAACGATGGCACAGCGTTCTGTCGGGGCTGTTTCCCTGAGAGATCTTCTCGTCGGCGGTGCGTGCAAGCAGGCGAGTGTCTTGAAGCGTTCGATTATTCTAGCGTGCTTTTTGGTGGTGATTTCTGCGTACTTGCCGCGATGTTGGTGAGCAGGAGCGTAGTTTTACAGGTGGAACTCAGTGGAGAGAATCTTAATTCAATTTTTAATTTGAGACGATAATGGTCATTGCTGAGCAAGCATTCGATTATTCTAGGGGTCGTTTTTGGTTGGTGCTTCCTGCGTGTTTGCGGCGGTGTGGGTAGACAGGAGCGTATTTTTTACAGGTGGAACTCTGTGGAGAGAATCTTAATTCAATTTTTAATTTGAGACGATAATGGTCATTGCTGAGCAAGCTAGCGAGCAAGCACTCAATTATTCCTGCGGTGGTTTTTGACGGTTCTCTCAACGTACTTTTGGCGGTTCTTGGGCAGGTGTTGGTAAGCAGGAGTGTATTTTTTTACTGTTGGAACTCAACAGACAGAATCGCAATTCAACACGCTAGGTGCGATTAGTTAAACAGAAGTTCAATATTCAACTCATATATAAGGTCAAAAGTTCTTAGCTATTATTAAATACCAAACATTCCCCATTAAATTCCATGATTTTTAAACGATCGTCAAAATTTCTCAAACGACCCATCGATGGGTCGTTTCGCAGCCGGAAAAACTTAAGCACGACTCATCGATGGGTCGTATCGCAAGCACCGTGTTAGTTTCTAATTTGCGACAAAAATTGTCATTACTTGATTTTGGTTTTATGTAGTGAAAAGAAAGGAGACGAATTGGTGATTTTATCTCTCGCGTGTTTTTAGTTTTCATTGTACTTCTCTGATGCAGTAAATAGAAAATATACATCGATCAATTACAAGTTTACTTAAAAAGTTGGTTTTAGCAGTCGTTGCAGCTTCCACCTTTTAAAAAAATAAAAGTAGAATTCAAACACACACTCGTTTTAAAAAAATTACGGCGTGTACACGCCTAGCGAAGATTTCAAGGAAATTCACAACTAATTCCGACGACGCCTGCGTAATTACGTTAATTTCTCAAACCCTGGAGGGTCACGGAAATGATGTAAACATAATTTCCTGCTAACAAGCCCTCGTTTATCCTAGAACTTTTTTCGCTGCTGCTGAGGGATTTTGCTTCGGTGACGCAAAGTGGACGTAATTGGAGACATTGACATGGCGTTCAGATACCGCTGCTCCACATGGATGTAAAATACGGCATCTATAATACGGTATCTATAATTCGGTATCTTTAATACGGTACCTATAATTCGGCATCTATAATAATAGATAGATAATAGATGGATATATAGATAGAATAGACAATAATAGATGCCATAGGATAATTCGCATTTAAAAGTTCATCGAAAAAATTCAAATTTGGCCAAACTAAGTCAAATCTAGGTAAGCATTTATTAATGAATCAAACCTCTATTTCTTTTTTTGGATTTTCATTAAGCCTCTTTTTCTTTTTTGAAGGATTTTCAATATTTTCAGTCGATTATTTTCGTAATTCAAGAGCTTCAAAACAATCTATCGATCTCATTCTAAAAGGCGTAAATTTTTCGCTTGTAAAATGTATCTCTACTCCCAAGTAAGCAGCTCTCAAGTATTGATTGTCATGTATTTGATTAAAAATATATTTCAAAGCGTCTAAGAACCATAAAGCCTTTTGCCGTTCTTGGTGTAAATTTTTACACAATTCCTATCGTACATATAAAAAAAATAAAGTGATGCCTGACCCTCGGAAAGTGTTGCATCTATTCAACAGTCGGCCCATCAACAAAAAGCGTTGAAAATTAACTGACGAAGCATGCCCATTATTGAACAAAAATGTTAAACAACACCCAAAAAATAATGTATCCTCTTACTAAATATAGCAAAAATTACTCCTAGATCATAGATGTAACGATAGATTAACACATTGCTTGCGATAAGACTAATTGATGGGTCGTTTGGGAAATGTCAATAATCTATTTTGAATTAATGGTATTTAATGGACCCAGTTAATGTTCGGTATTTGTAAAAACTACTTACAACTTTTAACTTTCCATTAGAGTTGAACATTGTACTTCAGTTTAACCCATAGCAGTGAACGAGTTAAGTACCGAAAATTTGGAGCTCCGCACAAAACAGCGACTTCAAGCAACTCACGTCCACTGCCTGCAAAGCTCGCGTGCGGCGTCGCCATGAGAAGTCATAATGTTCACCGGACCAACTGCTTCCATCGACTCAATTGATACGATGACTCCACAGAGCTCTGCAAACTTGCAAATTGAATGTTAGTGGCCCGAAGCATGATGACCGAATGACAGGCATTGGCCGCGATCCGGCCGACTTACTCTGTAATCCAAACGCTCACTTCAATCATGGAATGTCCACTCGTGAACGTTAAGTCGTGCATCATTTCGGGAATTTTCATTCCTAACCTGAAGTTGCTCATGAGTTGATCCAGTGTTATTTGTACGGTTGAATGTACGGAATGAATGCTAAATCCCGCGCGAAAGTAATCATTTGAGTTCGTCAATTTGTACGTGTCCTTTTTAACACGCATGTGTGTGAATGAGTGCTACAAAGTCCAGCGACACTCAATTCATTATTCTAAACGCTCTGTGTCTACATAAGCTTTGGTTTGTAAAAGTTTCGAGTCGTGGCACAACTGCCGTTGTTCTGGCATCAGAAAATCAACACTCAAACAAAGGGCATGATAAATCTTTCGCAGTCAATTACAGTCACTAATCAGATGCGACGTCGTGCGTGGAATACAGAAGTATTTCAGTCTCATGGAAGCAAACACACACCCGAGGCTCTCCTCCTTTTTGCCCCTCTTTATTGCTCTGGAAGGTCGAGTTGTGCTGAGCAGATAAAAGAAGCTCCGTGCCTTCTGTCATACAGCACGGAAAGGGCGTTCGCTAGTTTCACATCGACTGCTTCACGAACCATTGAGCAAAAAGTCCCTCTATTGCTCCCGCTATTAGGTGAAATGAAGAAGGGCTCATCCACTAGGGTGAAATGTAGCTGAGCTGCAGCGGAGTTTGAAGCGAACTGGAGGAAGTTTGAAATTTCATTTCACGCGCCAGTAGTATCTGTTTGAAGAGTGTGACCGCTGATACACTGGGATAATTTTGCTGTCATCACCTCGGGATTACTCGCACTCGTATTGTGGTGACAGCCAAAGCATGATACCCTGGCTGTGAGCTAGAATAGCTGTTGAAGAAGCTCAATGTTGTTTCTATATCGTTCACTTGGCTCCTGCTCGTGATCTAAACCACTGCTCAAAGGAAGCAGCACTGTCCCTTCCGATTGAATTTCGGTTGTGCATCTTTAATTTTGAAAATTAAGCACGCATTTAGAAACAAAAACCTTCAAAGTCACTAAATAAAATTAAAGATTAAAAATGTGCACAGCTCACCTGGCAGGAGAAAAGTAAACGACGTTGTTTCTATGCGAAAATATTTCTGTCAACACTTCAATACTCTTACTTCGCTACTCTGCTTGATGGCTCTAATACCATTACACCTACTCCTTGAGTGTGACTCCACGATCCTTACTTCTCGACTTCGACTCCACGATCCCGATTTATTGATTCCGACTCCACGATCCTTACTTCTTGACTCAGACTCAACGATTCTGATTTATTGACTCCGACTCCACGATCCTTACATCTCGACTCCAACTCCACGACCTTTACTTCTCGATTCCGACTCCGCGATTCTTACTTCTCTACTCCGACTCCGCGATCCCGACTTATTGACTCCGACTTCAGACTCTGCTGCCACGAGGAGTCATTGTTCTGGTGCGCCGCTCCATTGAAACTTTGGTCCTCAGCTCAGCCTCCAAAGTCGAGGGATCAGACCATCAAAACTTGGCCAGAGTCTATTAATGTTTCCTTTGATGGAGGTTCCTGGACAGATGAATTTGCAACAACTTTTATCTCAATGGATTAAACTGAGCAGCGGGAAGCGCGAGAGGCATCAGATGCGAACGTCGTAGCAATTCTGAGGTTGGTTGCGAGACCCTCAAACTCCGTTTTTATGCACGTGACTCAGCTCGAGCGGTTCGGTGTTCTCATTCGACAATTTAAATTTCATAACTGGGCTATCTTCTTATGCAATCGACTGATCCTTTTCCGGTCATACTTATGGTGCACGTTGACCATAGATGATAAGAAGACTCTGTGTAATGTGAATCCATGCATGCGTGTGTTTTTGGATGGGTTAAAAATACTTAAAATCGAGTCTATCTGTTTTTTATCAGGGTGTGGACAACTGTAAGTGACGTTCATAGCCCCAGACTTGGTACGGCATTATTCAACACCTCGAATCGACATCCCAAAAAAGAAATTTCCTTTTGGGTGTAGCTCTTTCATGACAACTTTTCATCGATATTTCCCTGTTATTCCAAGCAAGCGTCCTTTGGACGGAAGCCTTGAATGGAAGATGTCACTATGGCTCCAACCTCCCCTCATCTATCAAGCCCAAACACAAAAGCAGCTCGCATTACCCGATCCAAAAAATTGGGAGGGCGACCGCTGCGTCGAGACGCAAGCCCTCCGTCAATTGGTTCCTCGTGCATGCGTCAGAGAGAGGATTATGGCCAGGATTCTAGGGAGGAGAGCGACGTATCTTCTGCTTGCCTAGGCCGCGAGAGAATGGTGCTTTACACTCAGCTTGCTACCCACAAATTTGTCTTCTGGCCAGGCACATTTTCAAATTTTGGTTACAAAATGGGTGGTCAGGCTAGTTTTCAAATTTTGGTAACAAGATGGTTGGTCAGGGTAACTTGTAAATTTTAGTAACAAGATGGGAAACTCCAGCAAAATTGATACCTGCTCTGTGCGCACACATTTTTAGGGTGTATCTATGAAGAACTCGTTAGTCAATGAAAATTTTGATATTCTCTGTAGACTCAGGACGGCTTTACAACAGTCGTATTGAGAGAAAAAAGTATTTGTACTGGGTATTATAATAGAGGTTTTCGAAAGAAGGGGGAAAAAATCACACAGCCATTAAGGATTTTTCAGGAGTTCGCGATTTTCGGTTAACCAGAAGCATGTAAATGTAAAAAACTCTTCCTCGTTGAATTTATATATTTTGTAACTTAAATAGCAACGATAAAATGAGATACTTTTAGGCGGGCTTTAGGTGAGGTGTTTTGTAAAAGAAATTCAACACTTTCATATGATAAAAGGAGCGAAAAAACAAGGAGTTAATTTTTTATCGTGAATTACGAACCAGACTCAGGAGTTTCCTTTAGGAATGTCAAGAGATGTCGGGATGAAAAACTTTGTGCACTTCCTTCAGTAAGGAATTATATGCAAATATTCCTGACACTTCTGTTGTGTGCCTCTACGATCCTTCTTTTGGACGGAATCCATTTCCTGTCGTGGTGCAACTAATAAATTTTGCAGCAATAAAAGAATGATGCTGTAAGTTTTTGGCAAGAGATAGTCTCGGGAAATTCATGCTACTTCTCGCCGCTGGCATCTCTTCATTTCAGCGTCGCTCATTTTTTGCGTCGGTGGGCCTTAACAAATTTCCCGACAACAAAGAAAGCCACGCTTGAACGTTTGGCAAGTAAACTGCCTCAGAATTTTTGAACTTGCTTGGCTTTTTCCTGCATTGATGCTGGAAAAACTCAAGTGTCGTTCGTTTGCTCTGGGTTGATAAATTGCGCAGTTATTCCCCAGACTCTGATCGTTTATAACAGTTTAAGACAGGACCAGTGATGAACTTATCGACTGTTTGATGAAACCTCATAGCGCACAATGAAATCAAACCATGAATTTGTGGTTTCTGTGAAACCTGATTCTCTCTACAGGTCGTAGTTACTTCCGCACAAATATAAATTTCAAATAGGCCAACAAGTAAGGATAGCAAAGCTGAAAGACCGTCAGTAGATCGAAGGTGCAAGGAAAATCAAAATTCTGCCTTCTTTACAAGAAAAGATCAGTTTATGTTGAATATCATTTTCCCCAGTTTAGCTTAATTCGTTAAACCTTGCCAGCTCTTGTGATGTGGCAGATCAAATTACAGGAATATTATAGAAAAAAATTGCCATGCGTTAAATACACGTCGAATTCTTTTGACACATTGAACCAGGACCCTGATTGAGGAAAAACTGTGTATGGGCAGTAAGAAACAGATTTTTATGAATTAAATGCTAAGATTTTCATATTTCCCACCATGTTTTCGTTATAAGAAAGCTCTGTGTTTTTCAGCATAAAAAAAACATTCTCATTTCGATGCAGAAGTGCCAGAAATTTCTTGCCATTAAAACAAATACGAATTCTTAGCGTTAGTTTCCGTTTTGGGAAATAGAAGAAAATCTCGCGGAGTTGACTTTAGAGCGTGTCAACCTCCACAAATATTTGTGCCCTCTGGAAAAAATGCATCTAACAGTAATTGATAAAAGATGAGCACTAGTTTTTTAGCGTCTTTGTTGTGTATAACTCATCCTTCATTAAGTTTTAAATAACAGCAACAGCACCATCAGTAAACCTTTACAGCAGTTTCAAGCATTATTTTGCATTATATTCTACATTTTCAACCATTATTTCACTTCACTTTTTAGATGGTGTTTTTCACGCAGTCAATTTAAACTCATCAAAGAAAATTACATGCTCTTTTGATCATTTAAAACACAATCGGTATACCGCAAACATCTGCACCAAAGCAAGCGTAATTCGAGCGTTGTCCTGAGCAACATTTTGTGTTCTATGCTGTGCCCCAAAAAATGAGCTCGGGGCCATGCAGGCTAATCCAATATCCTGATTGGCCAAGGCTCGTTTTAGAGCCTTTAGAGTGCCATTGCGACGCAAATCAATCAATCAATGGCCAGAGCGAGCATTAACACGCCTGAGCAGTAATGCTCCGAGAAATTAGAGGATTCCTTCATGGAATTTGCCGAAGGGAGAAGCGTTAGGGAGGGACGGAGTTCGCTCCCAGGGGGGATCTCGGAATAGCGTCCTGCGTGAGAAATATCTTATGCAAAGAAACCGAGGAACCTAAAGTAATGAAATTATCCGTGGTGAGGGAACTGGCTACGATAAAGTGAATGTGTGGGTATTGCGTGTGTGTGATGAATTTGGCTTGGGTGAATAAGTGTTATGATGAATTTGGCTTAGGTGAATGCGTGTTTTCAAAATAGTTCCTCTTGAGAAAATATTCCAATTTTTGGCAGTCAATGCATTTGAGCACAACCCAAGGGAGGATATTTATCAGCGTTTTTTTCATATATGTGTCAAAACGTCTGATTTTTAGTTTCATGGGAGTACTACAGGTGATTTACTTTTTAGGGAACGATTTCACAAGAATTTAGATATTAATGAATGATATTCATAAGCTTTCAATGAATCTATTAGTTGTGAAAAATTTTCCTCTTTCGACGGGGGCGTAATAATTTCAACTGACAGTACTGCGCTATTATGATTCATTCCGATGTCAGAAATTCTACCCTTATTCTGCCACGTCCTTCTCTTAAGGAGAACCTGAGATTGAACGTCAAGAAAGAGAACAATAGAGTGTCACTTGTATAATTGCCTCAAATTTGTGACAATAATAAACAGATATTCTCTTAGTTGCAATGAACAGAATTACGAAATTCTCTACTGAATAAATCAGAGTAATGCTTTTCAAAAACCATTGAAAACCAACGTACGAAAAATACCAGCTCCAGTGATCTATAATTATATTAGCTCCAGCGAGCTAAAATCATACCAGCTCCAGTGATCTGTAATTATACCAGCTCCAGTGATCTATAATCATACCAGCTCCAGTGATCTATGATTATACCAGCTCCAGTGATCTATGATTATACCAGTTCCAGTAATCTATAATTATACCAGCTCCAGTGATCTATGATTATACCAGCTCCAGTGATCTATGATTATACCAGTTCCAGTAACCTATAATTATACCAGCTCCAGTGATCTATATTTTATACCAGCTCCATTGATCTATAATTCTACCAGCTCCAGTGACCTATAATAATACCAGCTCCAGTGACCTATAATTATACAAGCACCAGTGATCTATATTATCGCAGTTCTCGTCCTTATCTGTGTTCAGAATGGACTGGCATCCGTGTCAACTCACATCACTCCGCTTCTGTAATTGTTAGCTTCATTCGATAATTGTCACCTAAGTTGAGGGTGTACATTTCTTCTATTTGCGTCATAATTATCCAGTATCATTACTGGGTGCGCTCTGGCCTAGTCATTGTTTTGACGTATCATTCCTTGTTGTTCTAACTTTAGGCATTCCCTGATCTAAGAACAGTTGTTATTGACGGTGTACGTATCCTCTATTTTCGACATAACCATCTAGTGTCGTTACTGAGATCCCTGAGTGCACTCATTATCATTGTTATTCAGCGTCATTCCCTGTTGTTCTAACGTCAGGTACTCCCTATTCTAAGAAATTGTTACCGACGGTGTACGTATCTTTTATTTCCGTCACAATTATCCAGTCTCGTTACCGAGTGCGCTACGGCCTAGTCATTGTTATTTGGTGTCATTCCTGTTGTTCTAACGTCAGGTACTCCCTGGTCTAAGAACAGTTATTACGAACTCAGGAAGAAAACATCATCAAAGCTACAAGGGGAGCGTACTCTCAAGCGCGCGAGCACGGACGAACTCTGTTTAGCTGCTTATTTTTTTGAGGAAGTCTCCCGAAATGAAGCACCCCCGTGTATTTCGGAAGATAATCATAAATTCCAGCTTCATTATAACCCTTGTTTTCCTGAACAGGTTCCCCTCGCTTTCAAATCATCGCGGAATGTCCTGGCGGCGATCGCAACGGAGCCGTTCTGGAGCCTCGCTCCGGTGAGACGGGATTTTAAGGAGCGCCCGAGGGCCGATTTAGGACGGCCGGCGGGCCGTTTAAGGACGGCCAGCGGGCCGTTTCAGAGGCGCGGCAAGACGTGTTTTTGAGAGGCACCAGTGTAATATATCAGGCCGTATAGGCAGCGAGAATTATCGGTATGCCACCCGCAGTTCATTACAAGCGCCGCAGCTCCTGCAGAATTTTTCCTACTGCCTCCTGCTTGCAGAGTAAACACCTTACGGTCCGCACTTCTGTCTCTCTCTCTCTCTCTCACTCTCTCTCTCTCTCAAGTCTTGAGCACTTCTCACTTCGCCCATTTCTTTTGGGCCTTGAGCTTCGCTGAGTTCTCACTTCAGCTGTTTTCTTTGAGCATTGTGCTGCTACGTCCCAGAGCACTTCAGCTGTTCCATTCAGGAAGTCTCACTCTACCCTTTTTGCTTGGTTATTTTTGTTTAGAGGAGCTCTGCGTAAATATTGTTCGTGGAGATTTTTGCCATGAGATCTCTAATGGTTTTTATGAAATAAATTTCAGGGAGCAGATGTGGCATCTTCCAGGATGTGTTAGTCTAGGCTTCTGTTTTCAGGATCTCAAGCTATTGAACGCTTTTCTTCGCGCAAAAATTTGCAGGAAAAATATTATCCTCTGGAAGCTATCAATTCTTACCACCATACTATGTTCTGTTGCAATCAATGAAATTATTGAGAAAGAAATATCGGACGAAAATTTGAGGTTAACTAACGTTCGATGAAATCGTCTTGAAATGCAGTGAGGTAATAGCAAATAAATATTCGCATGATTCTGCAACTGTAGTTCAGACGGTGAAATTATGTAAGAAATCATGTGATCGCACAAACATATTTTGGGGAGACGTCAGGCGATTGTCAAATGCGTTTTTTGGAAGACGTCAGGCGATGGTCAAAAGCGTTTTATGGACGACGTCAAGCAGTTGTCGAAACGGTCATCTGAAAGAAGTTAACGAGTATCGAAACCGTTGTATAGAAAACGTCAAGCAATTCGCCAAAATGTTTTTCGATTCCTACCGCTACAGTAGTACATGCTCGAGTTCAAGAGGAGAAATACGCATCAACCTCCATTTTCAGGAGGTTTGCTCTCCAAAAGTCTGACTCGTAAAAAAAGAGTGAGCAAATGCATCGAAAGAACTGAGTCTGTAGTTTTCCTGGCACGAACATTGTGCCGAATGCGGCCCGCGCAGCGTTTTTATTTCGAAATCGGCCTTAGCTGACGACTAAACTCGGATTTCAAACACAGCCTCGGCTATTGCAACAGCACCACTGTGATGCCAGCACCACACCAGCACAACTGTGATACCAGCACCACACCGGCACCACACCACCACCACACCAGCACCACACCAGCACCACACCAGCACAACTGAGGTACTTTTAGCTATCGAGGGTGAAAACGTCATCTTCAGCATATTCCCTTTTTCTCATCTTTGTCACACGATCTATTCATTTTTCTTCATTAAATACGTGCATGAGTGCAAAATAATAATAAGAACAGGATAGATAACACGCCAGTCCCCTTTTATCATCTTTGTTGCATGATCAACTTATTTCTGTTCATTAAAACATGCACGAGTGCAAAATAATAATAAGAAGAATAGAAGAGAGATAATACGGCAGTAATTATGGGGTCATTCTGTATATGAGGCTCAGAGAAGCCCATTTGCGCTTCAAAAGCTCACTTCAAAAGGCCGCGTAGAAAATAGAAGATCATCCTCTACGGAGCGGCGCCGAGCGGAAAATGTCTCTCTGATACGACTATGGATACTGTGTTCCGGAGAAAATGTTCAGAACTGGGAAACGCCTTTTTTAGTAAATACCCTTAATGCAATCTTCGCAGGGTAGCGAAAAGCGTACTCTCGAACGCTGGAAATTTATATTTGTTGTAAGTTTTAAGTAATCCCTTCATAATGAGAGCTTACGTCTTAGCTACGAGTCATCCATTTTGTTTCAAAGAAAAATTCTGCGCTCTTATCGAGTTTAATGAAAGGGAGATGCAGAGCTGTCGGTATTTTGTGCTGCAGAAATTTTCGTGGATTTTTAAATATGGAATCGTTTATTGAGATGCATGGAGATCAGTTATGCTTTTTGCATGTCTTAATATTTGCATTAAAGAAGAAAGGGAGTTACTTTTAACTCCATGTTTTTATTGCATTAAACTCAATAGGTTTTTAAAATCACGTTCAGAGTTTAAAGATAACCAAATTTGTCCATAAGTTTTTCACATATTGACATCTTATGATAAAATTGAATGAAATTAGTAGCACATTTCTTTTCTATTTTATACATCAGCACAAATAACCCACGTCCCAAAAAACATTGTATGCATTTCTCGTACATTACGGCTGCCCATATTAAATCAACAGATTTTGCTTCCCGCGTTTGATGTTCTTTAGAATTTTCATCATACTTAAATATGCATTTCATTGCCTCTGGTATAACATTTAAACGAGAAACGACTTTGTTGTTTAAGTCTTGATACCCAATGTTAGTTACTGCATTGAATTATACGATTTTGAAAAGGAGAAAAACCCACCATCTCGATTCACGCACAGTTCTCCTCGTACGTAAATGCAGAGCAAGATGAGTTGCCTCCAACATTGAGTCATTTTTCAGTTTGCGTCAAAAGTTTCGTACTAGATGCTTGCTCTAATGCAGAAATTGCACACAACTGTCAGCATTCACGCGATGGTCTTGACAGCTGTGACGATTTGGGTCGCAAAACACGTCAAAATTATTTTCGTTTTTTTAGCACGAATCAAATTATCGGAACGAAAATTGTGATCCATCATTGCAATTGTGTTCCATCATAGCAATTGTGTTCCATTTTTTAAATTGTGTTCCATCATTGCAATTGTGTTCCTCCATTGCAATTGTGTTCCATTTTTGAAATTGTGTTCCATCATTGCAATTGTGTTCCCTCAATGCAATTGTGTTCCATTTTTGAAATTGTGTTCCATCATAGCAATTGTTTTTCATTAATACAATTGTGTTCCATCATTGCAATTGTGTTCCATCATTGCAATTGTGTTCCATCATTGCAATTGTGTTCCATCATTGCAATTGTGTTCCATCATTGCAATTGTGTTCCATCATAGCAATTGTGTTCCATTTTTGAAATTGTGTTCTATCATTACAATTGTGCTTCATCATTCATTTGGCAGAAGCTCAGTGCATGTAACGGCACTCAGTCAGCAAAAAACAGATTTTGCAAACCCATTAAAGCTCGTTAGCTGTCCATGCTATTGAATTTTATAGTCTTTTCGTCATTTTGTTTAACGCTTAATATCTGTGTCGCAAATTTATGCCTCATTCAAGTAGGAGTATAGAGACAATAAATTTTCATATTTTAATGTGTATTCTGGTTTGTTTGAAGTATTTGCATTATCATTCAGAATTGAAGAAATGTTCCTTATTACTTTAAACATGTTGTAGCAATAGTTCACTCGCCATCGCAACCGAAGATGATAAAGCTAGGATCTGACGCTACAGTACATATACCCTGTGGGGCATCATTAAGAGGTATCGTTAAGATTAAGGACATCACAAAGTGGGTATCTTAAGTGGTACCACTAAGTGGGTATGTTAAGTGGTACCATTAAGCGGCTATCTTAAGGGTATCATCACTACCCATTAAAATTTAAGCTTGATTTAGCACAAAACTTTGGACTTATTTTCGGTCCAGCTATTTTGATACCATACAGGAAGCAGAGCAGCGTCGGAAGCGGTTAATTACTATAGCGTAATTTGCTAAATCTGTCCTCGAAGGAAACTATTTCGTTGAATTAGAGGGACATTGAAGACTGCGCCGCACGCCGCACCCACGCCTCTAAGAGCTGAGCCAAACAGAAAGCCAATTACGGGGACAACTTAATAGTCGGATAAATTGAGCTTTATGATGATGTCCCTTGCACCACCCACCCACCCTCTTGAATGTCTTGGTGAATCCAGACGGTCCTTCCTCCCCTCTCTCCTTGTACTCCTGTCATCTGGCGTTCATTATTTTTGCCTATTCTCGCACTAGCATTCATTAGTTTTGTCTTTTCTCACACTGGGATTCATTTTCTTTGTCTATTCTCACACTGGCATTCATTATCTTTGTCAATTCTCACACTGGCATTCATTATCTTTGTCTACTCTTGCATGCCCATGGCTCTTCACTCTTTATCCGTTAGTCGTCTTCACGCTACACTTTAGAGAAGCAAACTTTCTCTCGACTTCACCGGTCACAAGCCCTCCCTCCTTGCATATCTCCCTTCCTCTCTGAACGTGTAACATACCGCGGGAAACACGACTTCTTGTCATGGAATTATTCCATTTTTGCAACATACTTTGCAGTTACCATCATTAGATTAATTGTTTACCAATACTTGTTTCTGCAAATATTATCCTCGCTGTTTGTCGTTCACATCGATCCCTTACACTCCAAACTCTCCCTCAAACTCAGACAAAAACTAAGCTGTACTTTACAGTCCAGGCTCTGCGACGGAACTTGAGAGCTATTTTACTGGAAATTTATGAGGAGGGAGCGAAGTGCATTACGCTCAAAACAATCAGTGCAATAATTGCTAAAATGCGGGGGAGAAAGACGAGGTTCTGCTGCATTCGCTGCTATTTGCAGCAATGAAGAGGAAAGCTGAAATTGTTGAGGATTTCATTCCAATGAAAAAAGTGTTTTTTGGAGTTTAAATCGCCGAGCGCGAACAATTAAATGATCATTTCTTAATTAAATGTTCATTTCTTCGTGATTTTTAATGGATGGTGAGGTGTGTAGCAGAATAATTTGTGTCATCGTTTTGACGAGATATTTTGTTTTGGTCTCGTCGAAATGAAGCTTCATTGTGTAAGAGATAAGAAGGCAATAACAAAACCATCAAGAACTTTCTGAAGTTTTCACGCTTCGTTTCGATTTGAAGGCAATGAGTGCTGCATGAATTGACTGCGTTAATGGAGCAAGAGTAATGCGCTTTGAAGAGATGTATCACTGTGTTAGCAGCTACCAAGTTTAAAAATGTGTTGTAAAAAATCAGTCTTTTAAAAGACGAAGTGTTTTAACCTTGAGGTTTGTTTCGAGCAGAAAGTGGAAACTGAACGTTCAAATGAATAAATATATTTCTGTCTGATCGATTGTTTGTAGGTCATGATGTACACGGCCCTGAAATTGTACAAAATTGTGATGTGAGTTTATTATGTGCAAAGTAGACATTGTTTTGCAACTCTAAGTTGCTACAGAGCCACAGTTGCACAGCCGCTGATGTACACACGCACACGCACAGTGCACAGCTCCATTAGTGTACAGCCACTGATACACACACACGCACGTACAGTGCACAGCTCCATTAGAGCACAGCCACTAACACACACACGTACACGCACAGTGCACAGCTCCATTAGAGCACAGCCACTAACACACACACGTACACGCACAGTGCACAGCTCCATTAGTGTACAGCCACTGATACACACACACGTACACGCACAATGCACAGCTTCATTAGAGCACAGCCATTAACACACACACGTACACGCACAGTGCACAGCTTCATTAGAGCACAGCCACTAACACACACACGTACACGCACAGTGCACAGCTTCATTAGAGCACAGCCACTAACACACACACGTACACGCACAGTGTACAGCTTCATTAGTGTACAGCAGCACAGGGAAAAACTAAGCCGACAGAGCAGGGGCAGTGAGCCGCCGTCTCTCATAATTACTTAGGCTTTTATCGACCTCGCTGCTTTCGCTCTAATTAAACTAATGGCATGACATTTTTGCCTCGCTTGCTTTTTAGCCGCGGCGACTTTCGAGCAAAGCGCTTATTTTTGTTGAACGTTTTCGGTGGCGGTGGAATGCAACCAAAAATGGTCGAGATGAACTTTGATAGAATTAATGATCTGCTAATGAAGAGTTAGATTGGGAGCTGCCGCGAAAAAAAATTGTGTGGAGGCATAGATGAGATGTGATGTTACTCTGGATAATTGAGTCGCAGCCGCACGCGAGCTGCGGCCAGATACAGCTTGTGTGTTGCGTGGTGGCTGGACGTTGGTGAAGAAAATGACGCTTTTATGGGATTGATAAACAGCGAATGTCATTCATTTTCACTGTGACGTTGCCTAAGATCATTACTTGGAAAATGGTCCAATTTCGTAACATTGGTGGAGAAAATGACGCTCATTACTGTAAAAATGGTTCACGTTCGAATGACTCAACATTGGAGAAGAAAATGATGTTTTTATGGGATTGATAAACAGCGAATGTCATTCATTTTCACTCTGATATTGCCTAAGATCATTATTGAAAAAATGTTTCACGTTCTTAGGAAGCCTCGTTTTTTCTCGATGAAAATTCAAATTTAAATCGTAGAAACTGAAAATATTGCCTGAGCGTAGAACTGTCTCATGTCTTAATTTGCAACAGAATTGCATTGATTACAAATTGAGTAAAAATTACCTCTTGTTTATAAGAACGAAATTTAACATCGGCTTGAAATGAACGAAGATTAGCTCCGCGTGATGGAAAATTTTCCGAAGTTCTTGAAATGTCAAGTGGAGGTTCGAATAAAGTCAAAACAAAATGATACTTATCAAAAGTAGTAAAACCTTCAGTTAACATACCCGTTGTGTGTGAGAACAGGTGTACTACAACGTTAGTAAAGTGTTGAGCCCTGTGAGACAAGTGCGTTTCTTGTTGTTCATGTATTACGGTATTCTGGCATGATCTCCTGAATGGCATGATCTCCTGACATGATCACATGTATCACGATATTCTGACATGATCTGAAACGTACAACACGTATAGGTCTCAAGCGTGCGTTATCTGAGCATAACACTTACACACACACACACACACACACACACACACACCCACACGGGAGTATGTTGCCGAGGTAACAAGGAAGAGCACACGCTGGACAGAGCTGCACTGTCTGCTGGCGTCCCCAGAGCGTCGTTAGGAAGCGTCACTGAAATCCAAGAACTCGTGAAATGAGTTCTGCTTAGGGAAAACAGGAGCGCAGTGACGTTTAAATTTTGGGCTTGGGGACAACAGCCACATGCTGGCGATGAAATAAGATTCTACTACAGGCAAACAGCCGCATGCTGGCGATTAAATTAGTTTTTACTAAAGACAAACAGCCGAGCGCTGACGATAAAGTGAGTTCTACTTAGGGTAAACAGCCGCACATTTGTGATAAAATAAGTTTCTAATGAAAACAAACAGCCACACACAGACGATAAAATGAGTTTTTACTCAAGGAAAACCGGCGTACAGTGACGATTATATTTTGTGCTTGGCGAAAACAGCCGCACGCTGACGATAAAATGAGTTAGTGCTTAGGGTGATGCTTAGGGCGAACATCTGCAGACTTTAGATTGACGGAATGGAAGGTGGGGAGGAAGTAGGTGAAATGAGGTTAGTATGATAACGTAAATGCTCAAGGAAAATTTTGCCAGTATCTCAACTCTTATGATCATTTATATTTCTCATCCTTTTCTAAAATCAATATTTTAACTGAATTGGATTTTTTTTGCCCACATATTCTGTTTGAATTGGAAATTATTCATTTTGTAATCTCTAGTTTCGAAGTATCATAAAAGTTAGAGTTTACCAGCTACTGAGGGAGTGAAAGTCTCTAATTGTAATATATCTGCTAACAAGGTTTATATAGTTTGCCTAATTTGCTCAGAAACTGCAAGGAACAAGCTGCTCAAGATATTTCCTGAGCTCGCAGACACTTTTAAAAAATAACGCGAACGCTCCAAAATCGTACGCTCATGCATCTTTGCAACGTACTACTAAATCTCTTGTTCAACTCCGTCAAAGTTTTTCTTGAAATACACCTGAGAAAACTTTTCATTCTACAATAAAATAAGCGAGTTGTTTGCTGCGTGTCTGCTCATTATGTTCAACATTTACTGATGTTTTTTTTTTGTCACTCGTTTCTCGTTCACGCTACGTCGCCGAAACTTGAGTAAGTCAACAGACGCGTTGAAATATTGAACACTGCAATGGATTCCCAAAGTAGAGAAATAATATTATGGTAAATTTAAATCAAAGAAACTGTTAATTTGTCCCACATTTGAATCAAGCTGGATGCACTCAATGACCATATCTGTGATACGAGTTTCACAGACACAGTTTCACAGGTAGAGCAAACGACTTTTCTAAGCGACCCGACCTTTCCAAGAGAATAGTTTTCTCGAGATTTAGTTTCTGCAGGAAGCTTCAGAGGAGCTTATTCTGGTCACTGATCATCTGGGGCTCTCAAAATGAAGAGGACTTATGTTTTAACGGGAAGGAGATTTGCGCTTTCAAGTCGAAGCTTCCTAATCGATTCCATGCAATGACGACGCCTGCGCTAGGTGGGTTCAAGTCACGGTAGAGGAAACAGGGTAGGGTCATTTCTATGGGGTAGGGTCATACACTCCATCTTGTTCGGCTAGCCAATAGAAAGGCTTTATTTCAAACAAACTTTATGACGTCACCAAAACACCGTAACATTAGGCCAATAGTAGAGACGGATTTAGGGGTAGCAGTGCTTCTAGAAGCAATATGAGCGCTTCCATTGGTCCGTTGCCGTGACGTCAGCAAACCCATACAGTCGACGAAAAAAAGACTGGTATGACTCTACCTTGTATCCTCTACCGTGGTTCAAGTTTAACATGTTAACCACGTTTGTACGGTTGCTACGGTTGGTTCGGTTACGTTGTCATGGGCAGAACTGAAAAACTGAATGCACTACTCAAATTCATTCTTATCCTTTCTAAAAAGTGTGAAAAATGTAATTCCAAGATAATGTTTTAGTTACAGTGTTAAAATCTATTTTGAAAAAGGTAGTGAAATTATTGAAATGCTATTAATTTATGCCGTTAAGCACCTACCAAGTGCTACACATATACGATGTACATACGGTACATGCATTACGTACGTATATAAGGACAGATTGGAATATTATGGGATAATGGTAAGCTGCAGCGTAAGTTACTAGCAGTGAGTGATGTACTGTAACGAATGGTATGATGAATGGGATTTGGTAAAGATATTAAATGAAGAAATGAAAACGGCTACTTATAACAGCTCCGAGTGAGTGTTTAAAGGTAAATTATTTATTTTTGTTGAGCGGACTGAAAACCTCGGCCTAGCTTTCACCTCCACCTAATAATAACAAATCTCTTCTTATCCCATTCCGCCTCTCAGTGACTCAAGTCGGTACTTTGCCGCCCAAATGACATAAAGAAATAGTTTACTTGCAAGCAACCATTCCGAACTGTTCCAACTCATGGCTGCAATTATTTTTTCATTTAAAAAATTTTTGGATGACTTTGTTCACTCGTCACTGTGCTATGACTGAGCTGGGAACAGTTAATGAATGGGGTACGTAATGGGTCTATCTCGGACGCACGTTACTCTTCATCAAGTCTTCTAGTGTACGCGGCCTGTCAAAAATGACGGAATTCGATAATGATGTGAAACTTGTATCACAGATACGGTCACTGTGTCATTATAAATACACGGCCTGTCAAAAATGACGGAATTCGATAATGATGTGAAACTTGTATCACAGATACGGTCACTATAAACTACTCGTCAAAATGGCGGGATTCGATTATGTTATGAAACTCGTATCACTGATACGGTCATTGAGCACATCCAGCTTGATTCCAATGTGTGAAGGATTAACAGTCTCTTTCTATCATATATTAGTTCAAATGCTCCCACTGTGTAAATCCTTAAGAGCGTGATAGAAAGACGGACCACTCAAGCAAGCAGCCAACTGTGTGTTATTATACAGTGGATGGTAATGGAGGAGATGGTGTCACTAGAGTATAGTGAGTGTGATTGCATCAGTCCTTGTGTTATACATTATATATGCCATCCTCAAAATGTACACATAAAAATTAGTCAATTTATTCCTAGTTATTCACACCTTGAATCAAATATCTTAGGAATGGAATTACCGGGAAGTAATTTTTGATCGCATAAGTTGAGGTTCAAGTGAACTCAGAATTTTCGTCTAGCGCACACCTTCTTACAGCCACGCTACACTTCTGCGAGGCGCATAATTTCCTGAGCACCTAATGCTTCATAAACGCTGAGACGTCAGCACGTCAGCCTGGCCAGCTCCGTATTGTCAGCACGTCAGCCTGACCAGACCCGTATTGTCAGCAAGTCAGCTTGACCAGACCCGTATTGTCAGCACGTCAGCCTGGCCAGCTCCGTACTGTCAGCACGTGAGCCTGACCAGCCCCGTATTGTCAGCACGACAGCCTGACCAGCCCCGTATTGTCAGCATGACAGCCTGACAAGCCCCGTATTGTCAGCACGTCAGCCTGACCAGCCCCGTATTGTCAGCACGACAGCCTGACCAGCCCCGTATTGTCAGCACGTCAGCCTGATTAGCCCCGTATTGTCAGCACGTCAGCCTGACCAGCCCCGTATTGTCAGCACGTCCTCAGCAACACGCAACACTTGCACGAAAAAAAATAGCAGAACTGAGGCAAATCAGCAGGTCGATGCCCACCAGCCGCCTAGTGAAACGCCTCTGCAAAATTCTTCAAGACGTTGACTGCGATGGGTTAAACTAAAGTTCAACATTTAACTTGAATTTAAAGTCAGAAGTTGTTCGCAATTTCATAAATACCAAACATTAACTGGGTTCATTAAAAACCATTAATCTTAAAAGATTGAATTTTTTCAAAGAACCCACCGATGGGTCGTTTCACAGCAGGAAAAACTTAAGTACGACCCACCGATGGGTCGTATCGCGAGCAACGTGGTAAGATATTCCCTTTGATAGCCGCGACCTGGCTTGTTCATTTGGCAACTGCCGTGTAGTAACAACTGGCTTGTTCATTTGGCTACTACCGTGTAGTTACAACTGGCTTGTTCATGCGGCAACAGCCGTATAGTTACAACTGGCTTGTTCATTTGGCAACTGCCATGTAGTAACAACTGGCTTGCTCATTTGGCAACAGCCGTATAGTTACAACTGGCTTGTTCATTTGGCAACTGCCATGTAGTAACAACTGGCTTGTTCATTTGGCAACAGCCGTATAGTTACAACTGGCTTGTTCATTTGGCAACTGCCATGTAGTAACAACTGACTTGTTCATTTGGCAACAGCCGTATAGTTACAACTGGCTTATTCATTTGGCAACAGCCGTATAGTAACAACTGGCTTGCTCATTTGGCAACTGCCGTGTAGTAACAACTGGCTTGCTCATTTGGCTACTACCGTGTAGTTACAACTGGCTTGTTCATGTGGCAACAGCCGTATAGTTACAACTGGCTTGTTCATTTGGCAACTGCCATGTAGTAACAACTGGCTTGCTCATTTGGCTACTACCGTGTAGTTACAACTGGCTTGCTCATTTGGCAACTGCCGTGTAGTTACAACGAACCAATTGCGATGCCGACCAAAATTTGCAGCGAGCGCAGGCTTGTGAGCTTCATTCGTATTACTAGACACAAAAAATGCATGAAATCCCTCAGGATTCGGACGCGGGAGGCAAGATGCGTTGAAAACTTCCGTACGAGCCAACCGAATTTATTACACGGATTTCGGTTTAGCGTACGCTTAGAGATGCTCCTGGTTTTAGAAATGAAATTTACTTCCCTACGGAGGTTTTCAAATGGGTGCTTGAACGATACGATGGATATTGTACTAGACCTGAGAAACAATCTACTGCTGTGTCTTTTGTGGTAAATAAATTGCTTAAATTGCTCAAGTAGGAAAGAATGATATTAATCGTAGCTCAAAATTTTCAGTTTCGACCTGATTTTTGTATTGCATAGTGATGCGGTACGAAGATAAGGACATTGTTACGGGATATATTCTTTGCTACGTAAATTGAGCGGAAAAGCTTTCTGAAATACCGTCATGTAGTTGGGCAGAGTTTATTGTTGTTATTTAAACTTACAAATATTATTACGATCGCAAAATATCGACTTGATTTTGTCATTCAAAAATCGTTCAAGGCAGTCCTGCAGTCTGTGTATTTTAAATTTGATTTTCTATTCTGTTCGCCATAAATTCATTTGTAACCTAATGAAATGCTCTAATTTATGGCATTTTTTGCTAAAGTATTCCTGCATTCAAAAGAAACGCGATCATTCTGTTCTAATTTACCAGAAAAACAAACTTTTGCACGCACACAGGTGGTTGCTGTTGGGAATGAATATTATTGCAATTCGTAGCTAGCAATACGTACTGTCTCTTGCTATGAAATTAATATCTAAGCAAGTCTAAACCAGGGAACTTGTAACTGTCGTAATTACGCCGTCGATTCTGTCGCAGCTGTCATGCGATACAATAGTCAATGTTGAGCCTATTGTAGAGCCATGCTAACCTAAACACACATCCGCTAATGACGAATCTGCTAATTGTTTTGTTCTCCATCGCCTCAATATGGAACTATAATGGAAAAGTCATTGCTAGCTAATAAATACAACAAAAAACACGTAAAAACCTCTGTTCACGAAATCTGTCCAGTACTTTTGTTAGTCGTCGTTTTCAGCAAGAGTTTATGTTTTATTTGGGATTTTTTCGTAATGTCCGCACCGTGAAAGCGAGCACCTGAAAGCTAGCCGTCGTTACCAGGAGGTGATGACTCGAATTTTGTGTCTGTCATGCCTACACCAGCTTTAGAAAATCATTTTTTAAATTATTTTAGAAGAGTCACTTCCCATAAATTATTGTTTAAGAGGATTTTGATTGCAATAACTATATTGACTGTTTAAGAGCCAGTAATTGGGAATTTTTAGTTTGATATTCTTTTCGTATTATACAAGTCTATCAATAGTGTCATTTTACATCAAAGCCACAGTAAACGTTTCATTCTGAAACATGAATACGTATGTATATGTTCAGAACTTTTTATTTCAAGTATCCCACACAAGTAATTCATATTCTCCATTGTTTCAAACCACGTATCTATATTCTGAAGTATCTTTCTTAATCAGTCAGCATAAATCCAACAGGAAGTTTGCTTTACAGAAGCGTTCTATTGTCCTATCAATAAACCGTTTTTTGGGGCGCATAGCAGTTCATGGCGCGAAGCCGGGTTTCAGACGCCATTGCTCGAAGGGAGTAGAACTGGACTGCGAAATTTATCGGCATCGGGATGCGATGTATCATTGCTGCAAAACAGATAGCTCTTCGGGAACCTCTGAGGAAAAGCCATGCAACGACTTCATTACGCCCGCTGCAGATTTCGGAAGAACAATATACGACCCAAAAAACGAGTTATCTTTAAGGGATTCGCTCGCTCGGACGGCGTACATTGGAAATGAAGCTGGTCGACCAGTCGAATGGCTGGGCACTGTTTGGTGAACAAAGAAGACGTTCCCAGGAGACTTTATGGCCTGATTCTTACAGATTAAAATAAGTAAGTCATTTGTTTGTGGACTTCAAGAGCATAACTTGGAGCTGCGGATCTGTTCTACTAAATAAAAAGAGATCCTGCAAAGCAGGGTCAGTGCTGATAGCGCTCTGTTGGCTTGCAAGCTGTGCTCGCTTCAGCGCACCTTATATTCCTGCTGCAGCGAGATAATAGCGCCTGCTAATAATGTTTCCGAACTTTGCAGTTTATTCTTTGTTTTTGGAAAAGTTCGTCCCAGAATTTTAGAAAGCTCTTGAACCATGAACGCCTTTACTGCTGGATAATAAATGGAGGTACTTTAGGTAATGTCCAGCCTTGTATTCAGTGCGAGAGCTAACAAACTCGGAGAAGTGGGAGACTTTTTAAATACCCCTGGTTTTACATAGGAGCAGTTTGTGTTAAGCATTATGTACGTTCTGGAGGCAGTTGTTCTTTGAAATTCATGTTTATTAAGCTAGTATTCTTCTGAGGTTAAGCTGTTATCATCTTCAAAATCATTATCGTGTGCAGATGATAGGTTTTGAAGATGAAAACAGCTTAACCTTATAGGAATACTATTTATAATAGGAGTACTGCCTCGTGTGCAGATGATAGAAATTGTTTTATGTATGTAAGATTGATTTTGCAATTAAGAGTGCCATTCTGTTTTCTATTGCATGCAACACCTTTTAAAGATGTAAAACTTAAAAGCAGCTGCAATTTAGGTATGTTCTCCCAAAATTATTATTAAAGCCATTTTAGGGAAAACATCTGCTTGTTAATTTCTATGTTGCTCACCTCCAATAATTTCATGATTTTTTTTCAGTATAAAACTAACATTTGGGTGCTTGACGAATCCATTGTCACATTTGGTTTCACAACCAATAAGCCAAATTATTTGTTTAAGTAACGTTGTTCAATATTACTTCACTTTTCGGTGAAATTTGCATTATTAGTTGTTAAAATCTTATCTAAAAATAGTTGATCCTAGTAAAAAAACTTAAAATAAGTAATATTGCCTCAAATTTTAAACCCTTCACCGTCTGATAACTTTTTCTCACGTGACCGTCACCAAAACAACCGTCCTTAGACTGGCACTGGCAAAGGTGGTCAACGCAATCATAATGAAGAACTAACAACCACTCGGTAGTGAGCTTCAGAGTACACATTGGGGTCACAAATTCGGCTATGAATTTAGTATATCCGAGCTTTTCATACATGTGAATTTTGATATTTATTAGGACTGTTAAAGACTACCAAAATCATTTGGTTGTGCACTTGTTCAGTTAGGCGCGGGAATGCCATTCCACATCTGCGAGAGAAAATGCATGTACCAAAAAACAGTACACCAGCAAATATCTTGGCGTCATGACACACAGTATGTCATACGGCGAGTGCTGTTATTGCGTGTGTACGGGGAACCGGAAAATTAAAATCCGTCTCACACTCCGTATAGATCACAACATACAACATCGATAACTTTGAATTAGGATTGTGAATTAACCTGGGTTAGAAATTCCTTGATTTTTCACGAAAAGAAATTTTGAGTAGGAAATTTATCCTGCAATGAAGAAACTCTCTGATTCGCTATCTATCTAAGGTGGAAATTACATAAGTAAAAAGTTATCAAAACACAAGGACAACCAATCAAAACTTGTTTTTATTGGCCTTTCTATTTCAGTCGCACCTGTGACCAAAGTTTCTTTGATTTTAATTACAGTCTTTGTGTTTTATTTCATGACACGAGTGTTTTGTTCCAGGCAACCTTTTTTCAATAGCAGGGATGACCAATATTTCTGACAATAAAGACGCGTCACCGCCACTGCCGCCGTCACTTTGAGACGTGGGACAAAAGGCGTTCGACGCGCCACAGATCAACTTGAACTGAAAAAGTTGCTGAAAGTTGAACAAAAAGTTCAAAGGTGAACCAATAAAACATAAGTTCTGACTAATCACTAGTCTGAACTAATCCCTATTTTGCTTATTATTTTTACTAGTTGCAAAACATTTTAAGAACATTGGGTAAGCTGTAATTATATTGTTGTGGGATTTTCCCTGATACTGAAAACGAGTAAAGCTACATAGGAAAGCTGTGATATGATTAAAATATTCATAACACGAGATTTTTCTAAATGCCATCTTAATTTTCTACTCTATTGTTTTCATTCAGGTGCACGTTCGTACTTCCCTGATGCTAACTCTTTTACAGGTCGTAGCACATCTTTCGCGCGGAAATTTACTAATTTTCCGCGACAAGCACCGTAAATAAACTTGGACCAACCATAATAAAATGAGCCAGTACAGTAGGGCTCAGATGACCTAGAGATGGTTGGATACAAATATTACTCGCCTTCTTACAACAAGATCACCACAAGTCACCCAACTAAATCCATAGGCAGAGAACAAATCCTCGATGCGACTTAGTTTCCAGCTCTTATCGAATATCAGTTCCCTCGCAAATAATAGGACAGCTGCTGCACTGGCTCTGCCTTATCTGGCGAGGGCATCCCGAAGAATCGCTTAGAAGCATTTCCGCGGTCTGGCTCGGCCGCTCTCGGCAGATAGCGCACCGCGTCGCCGACTGTGGGGTTGTTGCTGCAGGTGTTGTTGCGGGTGTTGTTGTTGCATGTGTTGTTGTTGCAGGTGTTGTTGTTGCAGGTGTCGTTGTTGCGGGTGTTGTTGTTGCATGTGTTGTTGTTGCGGGTGTTG
>JACJUY010002299.1:96561-111339 GCA_014220935.1 Platorchestia sp. MABIK | reverse complement strand
TAGGGCGGATTGACATTCTTCAAAGACTTCATCAGAGACGGAGAGAACAGTAGTTATTCAGACTTGATCGCGGAAGTGACCGTCGAAGCAAGGATTATTGCTAGTTAATATGAACAAGAATCGTTATATTATCAGAGCAAAAGCCGAGGAGCAACTGATATTAACTCGATCTTTCAATCTGCATTTATAAAAGTTTGATATATCTTGATTGCTTGCTGGCTCGTTGCTTGCTTGACCGTCACCGTCCAAGCTCTGCTTTCCGTAATAACACAAGACAAAAATCAGTAACTATTTTTGCAGCAATTAGATAAGCCGAAATAGAAAAACTGTTATAGTTCCTAGGCGAAATTGAACAATTAGCTTCTACAACTTATATATATAACAAAAATGATTTCAAAGCGTTTTTTACATTGAAGTTAATTTGAGTACTTTACTCGTACATTAGTTGAAATTCCCCAGTTTCATTGTCCGGTTGATTCAATTCCTCGCTGCGATGTGGATACCGTCTGTCACAAATGTTCATTTCACGAAAGATATTTCCCGTTCACTTCTGAGCATGTTTTTAAAGAAATCAATTTTTCGATTATTGAATTGTTTTACTCATGTAGAAAGCATACATACCCAATAATTTCAAGGGTAGAATATTATTTCTATAAACAATTTGACCCATCAAGTCACATAGTAGCTAGTTAGTTACAATCTTGGGATGTTTGCTTGTTTGGCTTACTAATTGGTTGTTCTGTTGTTTGAGACTCTCTGGTTTTCGAAATTTCATGGGGGAAGTTTGAAATTAACCACAAACACTACTGTGCACGCAACTTGTCACAAATGCCTGTTTTACAACGAATACTTCCCAAAAATAAGGTCTGTAAGCAACTTGACATATGGGTTTCGAGTTGTCTAGTATGCTATAAAGCTCCTATCATCTTGGTTGCATGTTTGTTTGGCTGTTTTCGACTAAACTTTGCTATCAGTTAAAATAGGTGGCAAAATTAAACGCCTTTCTTTTAGTGATAACATAGAGTGAAATTTATAATTAGGTAGAAAAATTAAATACATGAGCAATTTGACTTAACATGTCACACGTAGTCTATGGCTATAGTCATCAACCAGCTTCCATTGCATACGATCATAAGAATACAAGAAAACTTCAAGAATTGAGAAATTGATGAGACATTTTTCAAAAAGTTGTACTGCTATGATTTTTATTCGTGTTTATACATGGTATGATGAGTTCAAGAAGCGCAAAACGTTTTAATTGCTTCATAATAGCGTATGTGGTAGCCTTCTCTACGTTGCAATTAAATCTAAAAACAATTTAATTGCTGCCAATTTTCCGCTTGGCCGAGTATATCCTCCACAGAAGTATAATTCTTTAATGCTTCACTTTGGTAGCGTAGATACAACACCCGTAATTAAAAATGATCGTCTGTCTGTATAATGCGTTCAAAAAATAAGGCCATGAACCATTGGAGCTCCCCTTTCTTAAATGATGCAATCGACTTCATAGGTGGTAGTGCTCATCTTATTGCTCCTTAAGTCAAAGAAAAATATTTTACGCTTCGGTGGCCATAAATTCTGCGTTCAAATAAATAAATTTGCGTTTTGGTTTCGAGACGACCCACACAAACGTACGTTTCATAGTTCAGCTACAGGCATAGAATACATCGCTGAAAAGGCTGGCCTATTAGTCTAAAGAAGTGAGGCTTCATATTTGCAGCAAAAACCGCAAAGTCAACTGTACTAGATAGAACACAGTTAACAAGGGTTGATGTCTCAAAGAACACGTGATTTCACTAAGTTTGATTCAGGTAAAGAAGCACTGGTAGGTCCAAGGAGGTCAGTCTTCTTTGTGTTGTAAGATGTGTAGGAAGTGCTCGTTGAAACACGCTTTGATTTTTTCCCTATTCAGAAGCCCCTTACTGGTCAGAAAAAACCGTAATTTCCCAAGCAACAACGTACGGAATTCAATTAAGGTGGTCTGAATATCACATGCAATAACAGCTACTTTTGCACCTTTAAATGAATCAAATTTCCTCCCTCGCTGGAGTTCTCAAGCCTTTTGGTAACACTCGAATTTATTCGTCCAGACGCGCTCACAAAAACGGGCCTAAAATTTCTCTCTCCCTCTGGAAGTCATAAGAAAAATATTGCACCTTTTCCTTTTGTTGCACAGTAAAATGGTGCGACGATGTTTCTCACACCCTGGGGAGCAGAGGTTCCACGAGCGCAATTCGCAGCGCCGGTGTGGGAGCGTCCTAACTCTACACGGCGGCGGTGTGGGAGCGTCCTAACTCCACACGGCGGCGGTGTGGGAGCGTCGTAACTCCACACGGTGGCGGTGTGGGAGCGTCCTAACTCCACACGGCGGCGGTGTGGGAGCGTCGTAACTCCACACGGTGGCGGTGTGGGAGCGTCCTAACTCTACTCGGTGGCAGTGGAGCAGTCGTTGGAGGACGGCTTGGTAAAGATGGGATGACACGTATCTTGACGTCGATGTTACACGTTCGTTGCGACGTTCCTGTTACTGCTGTTGTTTGAGGTAGCTTCGTTCTGACGGTATGCTTCCAGAATATTCGAAGTATGAGTGTAAATAAGGTCGCACAAATCTCACGACGAATACATCTTCAAGCAAGGCCGAAGCAGTTCTTCCTCAAATAGTAGCTATGAAAGAACTGTTTCGTAGTTATAAGTAGTAGCTATGAAATTAGAGAAAGATGTGATATAGAAATAAAATATGAATGTTAAATGAAGACAACGCTGAAATTATGACGACGCAAATTAAAAAATTAATTTTAGGTATCTCGCTGTAAAAATCCATAGTGGTGGCACATTTAGTAGAGCATGAGCTTAAATTAGAAAAATAAAATATAATCTTATTTGCACAACGCTATCTATAGTGGTGCTTGACTTGTACACATTTACAACCGTGTTTTATTAAATATTGTATCACTATTAAACACCAAGTGGAATTGTGTACTCTGTTGCAGAAAATAGTGAGTGGCGAAAACCCTCAGCCAAAATGGTAAGAACTAAAAAATTGTGAAGAGGTCTATAATAAAAACTTGGGCCATTCATGCAACATGAAAAGTATGTTTATAGAGCTTGCTGAAATGTTTCCTGATTTGCAGAGAAATTCGTTTCGGTGTCTAATTCTTGGCGGAGGCATAAGAAGAACTTTTTTAAGTGAAATGAAGAACATGTCAAATCTATTAAATTTTCGGATATTTTCCAGGTAAGCCCCGCCACTAATGCAACACACAAGTTCACCTACTTGTAACTTTAGAATCAATGCAACTGTCGACTGAAAATTACTCTCAAGCGAAAAAATGTTTTAATCTTTCGTTTAAGAGTAATTTGAAGTCGATAGCTACATTGATTCGAAAGTTACAAGTGAATGACCTTATGTGTTGCATTAGTGGCGGGGCTTATCTGGAAAAGATCCAAATTTTCTTCTGCAGAATCCAATTCAGAGCCTTCAATGTTGTAGTTACGTAAAATAAAAATTAGTTAAACCCTTCTAATTCACTTCTCTAGAAACCAAATCCTTCAATATTGTAGAAAGGCACTTATAAAATGGGTCAAAACTTATTCAGTTTGCTTTAAACGCAATCGAGAGTCTTCAGGAGTCTTCGCAATCTTCAATGCAAGTAGGTCAAATATACTCAATTTAGATCTTCGGAATCCAGAACTTTTAATTTTTTAGTAAAGAAGTATAGTAGAAATAAGTCTAAATATTCAGTTTGCTTCAACGGAGTTCAGAGTCTTCAATATTTCAGTAACGTACGGTTAAATTTATTTGTTTTTATTTCTACAGAATCCAGACTCTAGAGTATCACAGAAACCTACGATAAAAAATAGGTGAAACCTTTTTATTTCATTTCTACAGAACCTACAAGCTCGAGTATTGCAACAGCACACGACTTTGCTTATAGAGACAAGAGCTTCAGAAAATCCTTGGTTCTCTCGAAGTAAAAATTTCCCTTTCAGTTAAAAAAGGAACAGAATTCGAGAAAGATTTTCAAACTTGGAAGCAATTAAACTGAGCCTGATGGAGCCCAGGGAACATTTGAGCTCTTCGGTCTAACTGCCGCCCGTCCAACTTCTGGCAGATCAAATTTTTCAATTGCAGAACGACGGGAAAAAGCCAGAAATGTGTGATGAATTGAAAAAAAATCATTTATTGAATACTTTTTTACGGTAATCGATTTTTCCTGTCCTCGACCAATATTGCGAATCATTTCAGAGTTGATAAAAGAGCACCTCAAAATGCAAGTTTTGAGCGTGACTTCAGCGACATGTGCGCTCTATATACTGTCTTTTTGGCTTGCTTGAGCACGTTGAAAACAAACACTCATACATCTTAGCACGTATTTAAATGCACTAGTACGTTCAAGAGTACCAGTAATTTGTACTAGTGCGTATAACATTACTTCGTGAAAACTGCCGCCTGCTTGCTAACGAACTTACAAGTGGTGCGCAACACCGTGAATTTCAAAACACTTTGATTTTTACTCAACTTCTTTACAACAAGTTTGTAGATCGTGATTTACAGCTCTCGCTCTGTGAGATATTTTCACTTATCATCTCTTGTGGTAAACATATTGTTTAAATTGTTTACAATTGCTTAAATTTTTTCACTGATTCATACTAGGTTGCGTTCAATGTTGTAGACTTGACGTACTCCTGACTCATCACTGTGTCATACAAATTATTCTTATTTTTACTTGGCGTTGGTGGATTGGCAGTGTTTTATTACTTTTTTCCTGAGCAGTAAGTGTTTTTCAGGGAATTTTTTAGGGAATAACCTCGTTTTAGAGGTCACTTCATTGAGTATAGTATTATCTTGTCTTTCTCCAATTTCTCGAGTTTTAGCTTATGTTTTTTTTGTGAGACCAGCTTTCGCTCTAATGCTTTCTGCTTTAGAGTTGTCTTCGATTTAGTCGACTTACGTACGCTCGTCCTTTCTATTGGACTCTACTTTTCGTATCTTGGGATTAGAAAACACAGATGTTTCTTTTTCAACCTTTCTTGAACACTTGCTACTGGACGTTGGTAACTTCTGACCTTTGGCGACCACTACGTGCGTGTGGAATGCATGTAACCTAAATCCGAGAATCTGTTTTTTCCACACTGTTACAGAACGGATACATTTTCTGCTTTAGATGGAATTTGCATCTCCAAATGATGTTCAATTACTGCAGTTTTGATTTCCAATATTTTGGGCTGTTGTTGAAAAAATTACACATTTGGTTTATAAAAAAATCCACTGAATCTGAGCTTCATTTGATGTTTTCAAATTCATTGTTGTCCACCTGATTTGGATTTTCATGAACACGTTCATACAGTTCGGAAAATGTTTTGCTCTTCACCCACAAAAGTGCTGTGTAACTATTTCATACAAAAATGAAGTTAGCAGTGTATCACAAGAATTTCAACCATGTCTGAAAAAATAGTCATCAATACTACATAATAAAACGCCATGTGTCTCCTTCAATTTATAATTAAATGAATATATTTATTTGTGCGTAATTTCTCACATATTATTACAAAGGGAATCTCATGGACGCATTAAATTGCTTGGTTCGTCTTGATTGGTTAGTCCGTCCCTCTTTCACGCTCACAAGGATGCTTAATGACCGTTTCTGTGAGACGAGTTTCACCAGTGCTCAAGTACAAGAATATTTTAATCGCGGGTACTTTTAGGTTGCATAAATTTATTTGTCATCCGAATCTTAAAATTAATAAGGAAACTATCGAATCACGTAATTTTTGACAGGTCGTATTCACTAGTGTAAGTATTATAATTGTTCATACCGCACAACAATCATTCATTACAAAATATATAAATGTTGCACAACCCAAGTGCATACGAGCTCGTAATGCCTTTGTAGTACAGAGCTGATGCGTAGTGTTTCTGGACCGCGCAAGAGCAAAATCTTGACATAATATACATGGTTTTCTTGCTTCATCCTGCTCTTGAAAAGTGCCACAAAATATCTTTGTCTTCGAGCCTGAACTCAAAAGCATATCTGGATAGACTTCTTACTTCTGCAGTTTGTCTATTTCAATGATATCATTGATCTTTTTTCGCATCTACAACGCATGTTAGTTTGATTTTTCAACTACTCGTCTCAACGTCTCGTTTCGAGCAAAAATTATGTTGTGTAGACATTCATGCTAGTCTGAACTTTGCTTCTCGATCCTTTCTTTGGTTCTTCATTTTTTCCAGCAAAATAACATTTTTGGATTTGCACATTATGAAGAAAATCAGAATCAAGTTTTCATGTCTGCTTTCCCAGGTTCGAATCATCAAAATTTCTCGGTTGTGTTCCTTCCAGGCCGGCTGCAATCACTGAAGAAACTGACCAGTTCCTAAAGAGAATTACTTCATTTTTCTCGAAGAAAAATCAGAGCGGAAGTCTTTCTAAGAACGGACTCGGAGGGAAGTTCCCGGATGCATCGGCATACCAATGAGGAGTCGAGCGCCAAGTTTACTGTTGCATTCAAACCCACTTTTATGCCCCATCCTGAGAACGAAACTAACCTTTTTTTCATGAACTTTTCTAATGAAGATATTCTTCCTTATCTCAAAAACCAAGAATGATTTCGAGGGTAAAATGAATGCTAATTGACGTACGTTGGCAGCATAACTATTTTTAGAGTAAAATGAATGCTAATTGGCGCACGTGCGTAGTATTAAGATTCTCATCACAACAACTAATTATAAGTTAAAAAAAGCGAATTGATGCATGTTGTCAGTATTACAATCCTCATCTCAAAAACTAAATATAAATTAAAATAAATGCTTATTGTTGCATATTGACAATAATAAAATCCTCTTCTCAATGAACTATTTAGTTAAATGAATACTAGTTGACACACGTTGGCAGCAGTGAGATCCTCTTCGCTGAAATCACTTTTAGATTAAAATGTTGTGCAACCCACATTAACGCATTAAAATCCTTCTGTCATAACCAAATTAGGTTAAAAAGAAAGATAATTAACTAATGACACTGGCCTGACACAAGCGACTGCGTGGTCACTTCGCGTATGCGGCGACAAATTTTGCTAATGATTTCTCAAGATGAATGTCCCAATTTACATGCTAGACTTCTTTAAGGCTCAAAGTCAACGCGGCTAAAAAAACATAAGTAACCTCATTATTAGACGCGATGTTTACTGGGCTCGTCTTCCCTGAAAATAACGAGCCGAAAAAGGCTCTATGTTCCCCAGAAGATGAGGCTAATCAAGTCACCCGAGGCTTGCCTCGGAAAAGGGAAGTATTTTTGGCCTGTAAAACCAAGGCGTAAAATGTTTAATCAGACGAGATTGTTGAGATATTTACTCTCGCTCAGTAGTCGTAAATCCGTGTTACCATTATACGGCTGCTTTACAGTAGAAATTTACATATCAATTTCAGTACAAACGAACTTCGTGTTTCCTCCCATAAAGACAGGATTTCAAAAATTATCAGTGACATTTAAATCGGGTGTCGTGTTTGTATAGTACGACTGTGTTGTGCGAAATCTTCAACGTATTGGAAAGCAGTCAATTCAGATTTTATACTACACTAAAATAGCAAGAATTCTAACCTCATAAACTACTTGACTAAAGTGTGGTGTTTTCCTCGTAAACATGAAGGCAGTTATCTCTAGTAAAGTATTTTAATACCAAAAGAATACGCTTCTTTGTTCTGTTGCTTCTGAGGTTTCGTCAATCCCCTTGAGCGCAAGACTCAGCTTGATTCTGCGATAGTAAATGCACTGAATAATCGCCTCAGGAATCGAACTTTGAAAAACGTAAACAAGCACTGCGGTGTGTGCGCAGCTTCTCAGCTCGCTAGGAACATGTTTTGTCTTTCGAAGTGTGTGGCTTAAAAGTACAGTGAAAATTACTAGATATTTTTTTAATATGCTCGCAAGGCACTAGTTGTTTAATTTAAAGCCTCGTAAGGCACATTTAATTAAAGTCCACCACTTACGTTTAGTAAGTTGATGCTTATTTTGAGTAACCTATGATTTATGACAACTAATGTTGAGTGTCTCATTTTCCAGGCAAGTTTGCCACCGATCGTTAGCATTCTATTTTAGCATAGAAATTGGCTTTTTTTATATGTTAGAATTGTTCTTGATCCACCAAAGCAGATACTGAAGAGCGGCTGCTTTGTTCGTACTCATTTGCATGGGGCCGATATCAGTACACAATAAAGATAGAAAGACGTGGAATTTTTTTCCAAGCTTGCGTTGGCTTATCGTTGACTAGGAACGAAAAAATAGCTTTAAAATTGCATTCCTCGAATCGCCTAACCTTTGTACCTTCTTGTTTTACTTAATGCTGCAAAATTTTACTAAAACTGAGTATTCATGCCTTTCTGAATTACTATTACAGTGCCTTTTTTCAGAACTCGGCATCGAGCTCGCCTTTTCTATTTAGCACTAAGGTATAACCTTCCTTATGCATTTTAATCTCTCCTCCTACACATTGACGTCTCTCTCTTGCCGTCCTTGCCACAAACGTTTTCGCCCAGCTCGCCTGAATTAAACAAGTTCATTAAGCGACGGCAGCCGGCTTAAGCGCTGACGAGAAGACTATGCAGCTGTGGACCGCCTGTCAACACTCACTCGGCAGCGGACTTCATTGCGTCGGCCGCAGGTCGGCGAATCTGCCAATTCTCGACTGAATTTGCTTCGGTCTCTAAGTTGAGGAGGTATGAGAGGAATTCAGTTCGATCTGAGAAAATTTGTTGCGACGTTAAGTGCCACGTAAATCAATTTGTTTTTGAAATATTTGTGTTAAGGCTAGGTTCGTAATTAAGCCCGATTAGTAATATTACTTCCGAATAAGTGTTAGGAATATTACTTCCGAAGCATGTAATCATCAGTGCCAAACATAGCGATGCTCTAACACTTATTGGAATTGCAGTGCAACTTTAAACATTTCCGTAGCAGAATTTCCTCTGCGTTTTCCGTAGCCATGTTCTTGAGTTTGTGGTTTTTGAAATCAGTACAAGAGACTTACACCAAACCTGCATGCAGTATTTCTCGAGACCTGAGCCGATCATTATCCCAAAACCAGGCATGTCCTGAGTAATTCTTTCTCTTTACTCTGTCCTCTTAAGAGTAAAATCAAACTAGCCCACAATACATTGATTTCTAATAGTTTTTGAAAACTTTTCATGGTGCGCAAGAAAGAGTGATTTATGAACACCTATGTTTGTTGATAACTTCTCATAACTTTTTCTGGTGCGCAAGAAAGAGTGATTTTTGGACACTCATATTTGTTGATGACTTTTAATGTTCTATTTTTTAGTGATGCGCAAATAGTACACCTGGCTGCAGAAAAAAGTTTCGGCCATTTGCTTTTTAGGAAATTGCACATCAATTTCTCAATATTGACGTTTAGGAGATTTTCCTTTTTAATTTTCTCATGGACCCTTTGTGCTGAAAAATCTTGAACGGCTTCACTCAACTAAATGCAAACGTAAATTTAAAGACTTCACTGGATTCAAAATTTTTCAGAAATTTATTACTGCATGTCGTTTTTGAAACACTGACCTCATACACTTCCTATAGCAGCAATAATCTTTATTTCTCAAAAATTCTCAGAATTCTGGATTCCTATGGGGGACGCTGTCCTTAAAGTCGAAATAGCGTTGTTGCGCAGAGTTACTGGGGTTATGACTGAGTTAAAATTAAACATAAATGAAAAAATTCTAAAACCGCACCGTTGATTTTCTTCATATCTTCATTTTGTTACCCTAAGGTGAGCATAGAAAGTTGACGAGTGAATGGAAAAACACATTTCCACACATCCTTCCATTGCGTTTTCGAACGAATCGTCTTTATTCTTGGCGGAAATGAAATGTGAAAAAAAATTATTGTAATCTCGAATTGAATAAATTACAAAAGCAGGGAAATGATAGAAACACAATCTAGTCGGTATCTTTACTACAAAAATATAAAATGTTAATAATGACATCAAGACACGGGAGTTACATTATGATATAACTTTAGTTAAACATGTACAGTATTATGGATTGAGAGTATTCTCCAATGCGAATCTGAAATGTTTTAAAAACAGCAATTGTTACCTTCTTAATACACGATTCAGTGACATATTCAGCTTCGTATCTCAAGTAACTTAGATATTTTCCAAGCCTCGTGGTGAAAGTCAACGTCCAGAAACTAAAGAAAAACAAAATCTCAAGATGACATTCAAAGTTAAGTTTTTTGTAAGAATCCCTATGATCAATTCTATTATATTTTAATTATATCAGCTAGACATTAAATCCAATAGGAATTTTTTTCACACAATTCATTCATTAGGAATATTTTTTTCTTCGAAATTATTTTCCGAAGAATAGTTTTTCGTATAATTAATGACATAAGAGTTTTATGATTAAATACCGCTAATCACAAAGAACCCATAACACACGTTCAATTCTTCGAGCGTGTATTTCAAAAAATCTAAAAAAATCAGCGTTTCATACGCAACTAAAATATTCTTTCAAACTTTACTGGCCCCTTATGAGATGTATCGAAAATATTAAGCATTCTAGTACATTTGAGTTTAGGTTACACACTGTTTGCACCTCCAAATGCAATAAAATACTTCAGGCAGCAATGAGTAAACTTAAATATTTCAGGCAGGTACACAACATAAGTAAAGCACCCCAAATAACAAATACTTCGAGTGACCTCATGTGAAATAAAATCCTTCAAGCGACCCCATGTAAAATTAATTACTTTAAAAAACCTCAAGTAAAATTCAATTTTTCAATAAGTCCCCATAAATACTTTAAGGAACCTCATGTACTTCAGTAAGTCCCAAGTTAACAATACGATGCGTTATAGAAAAAAATGATATTTGGAGCACAGATAGATTTATTTTCTGGTTTTACAATAAGAGGATAGGTATTCGAATCATTAATAAAAATGCACTTTACTCAATTTAATGTTTAAGGACCTACAACGAAAGATATGTTTGCTATCAAATTGTAACTACACTTGCACAATTTCAATTTTTTTAAGCTTTATACATCCATCAAATGAAATTCTTTTCTGTTTTGAAGAAGATAGGCTGCAAAGTATATGAAAGAGAGAAATACTGTACAAACGAAACTCAACACCCGTATCGTTCTATGTACAGTCCTGACACGGACTAAATTTCCGAGTTATTGAGTAATTCAACGTAACCAGGAAAAATCTTGTGACCGTATATCATACAAACGGTAACTGATCAAAGTTTGTTCCTTAGAGAAACTGCGGTGGAATATTTGTACTGAATAGAAGTTATACGAGCTTTCACAGAACATTGCACTGAGGTAAGAGAAGGGCTTAAACATTAATTGTTCCCGTTTTGAAGCTGTTTCAAAACTCAAAACCTGTAGCTATTCGTAACAATGCGGTAAATGACAGTCATAGTACGAGAAGTGACTTTGAATTTCATAGTCATTTGCAGTCAAAAAAAAAAAGCTGCCGGACTGCTACAAATGCTCAATCATGCCCACGTAAGTTCGCCTACACATCCAAATTAGATTTGGTGACAAGTACAAGTCCCCTAGACATAAATTCGCACCCTTCTTGAACTCATGAGAACTTTTTGAATTTCACACTCTGCACGCGTAGGTATGTCAATACAAACAAACATACACGCGTAGGTATGTCAAGACAAATTTGGCATCCATTACGGATGCCAAAATTATGTAGGTCACCAAGACGCGTACGATGGGCGTTTGATTTGAATAGCTCCATTCCTACTAATGAGAATTTAAATATCAACCTTCATATATTAAGCTAATTGCCTCCCTTACGATATAGAATTAGTTTTCAAACATTTATTCAAGTAAGAGATGTTAAGTGTTGATGACTTGTGAGCGAATTTACATATCGATAGTTGGCAAAGATTATGATACGGCATTTTTCCACCAAGTTTTAATAAATAATACAATCAACAGGACTTCACAGAGAAGGTAACGTAGAACAAAAGCGAAAACATACGTGCAAAACAACCTTACACTGCTCAGTACTATTTGGATGAGGTAGAAAATTCACGTTTGAATAACTCTATTAGGTAAAAGAACCCTGTAACATGTAGAAACTAATATAAAAACATTGCGACAATATCAATGAGGTAAAATGTCTGAATTAAAAGAAAAAATAACGGCTCAAAGTCAAAGCAGTCAAGTTCATAGTATAACATGGAAAATTAGCCAAAAGAGAATAACCCCAAAATGCGTATAAATTATGCGTATAAATTATGCCAATTATGCGTATTTTGTTTTGGCATCATTTTGTGAAATTAGTCATTATCCCTCTTATTCAAGCAGCACTCAATGCATTGCACCACAGACAAAAAGTAGGCAGAAAATTGAAGTCTTTGGAAACTGAGTTATTATGAGAACATTATAAGGTGAACGAAATGAGCAGGCCTAAAAAACGGTTAAGAATAACTAACATTTCCAGGTCGCACTTAACGAGGCATAAACTAGACACAACCATTGATTGAAAAATCTTTTAAATAACTTACCAGTGTTACGATGTTGTCTCAAGGACGTGAGGATGCATTTCACAGCCATTTAATTGGTCATTAAAATGTTGCTCAAGCATTGAGAGCTGCGTCCTCAAGCGTTGAGAGCTGAGTCCTCAAGCGTTGAGAGCTGAGTCCTCAAGCGTTGAGAGCTGAGTCCTCAAGCATTGAGAGCTGAGTCCTCAAGCATTGAGAGCTAAGTCCTCAAGCGTTGAGAGCTGAGTCCCTCATAGGTGATGTAGTCGGGTAATCGCAAATTATTCAAAAGCTCACAAATATAACATTTGGCACAAAAAACACTCGCTCAGTTGCAGGAAAATGCTTACATTTAAAACTAACGGTGAACATAATAAGTAATGTATTAGCCTTCAGTTGAGCATAATCAATTATTGCCCAACTATGCAAGTATAGAAAGTCAAAAAGAGTGCGAAAATTAAATAAAGAGTCTCAACTGATGTAACTAAACTTCCAAAATCTTTTTCACATATTGATTGAAATAATGATGGCTGTACTAAACAAACAAAAACGTTTGACGATCAGTCTAGGGTGAAATCTGTTGAGTGGCAAAGTATTTGAGCTGAATGAATTGTAAGCGGTACGAATAATATCTCGCCAATATATTTCCAACATTTTAATTTAATTCTATAAGGAAAAAAAAAGTAGCAGCTAGTTCACCACTCTTAGATGTTTAACGTAACTGCAAAACTGCATGTTGGTTTACTGGAAAACTTGATTTCATTGTGTACACTTTCAAACGATAATTTTGAATAAAACGAAACACACAGAAACACATGTGTACACAATTTAACACATCGAGAGCGGCTTAAGTGATAGATATTTTTATCAAGGTACACTTAAAAATTTGGCGTGCACAATGTCTGGACCATTTATTTCCAATTTAACAGTTTTTACAGTTTCCGGAATAGTTGTTTTTTGCACTTTTTCAAGTGACGCCTGTGAAAATTGTTGATTTTTTCAATCGATATTGTTCAAAAACATCGTAAACAATCTTCAATAAAAATTCTTAACTAATACAAGGCTGCGCGTATAGTCGATTTTTTAGTTATAAATCATGTTCCGTCAAAGAATGATTCCGTAGTTTAACGAATACGATGCGTGATATTTATGGAATGTATAACTAGGACTAATTTTATCCGCATAAGTTGAGGTCCTAAAAAGATGACGAGGACACGAGTGCAATAATAAGCGAGCACGCATCAGGATCTCAAAATTTCTCAGTTAGTTTAAGTTTTAAATTCTATTTAAAAAGAATAAAGCGCAAATGAATGAAAAAATTTAATACCGTGCCTTAAATGGTAAACGTACAGCATTCCAAAATTCTTAAACCCCTTTCACCAAATGAAATTTTTACACAAGCGATAGAAACATTTAACTCATGCCAAGGAAATTGTGGAGAGACCATTACGGTTTTTTGTTTTGAGATTTTAGAATATTTCTTAAACTAAATTGCCGTTCAGATATGAACATGTGAGTAACAATGGCTTGCTTCTCTAAAAAGATACGTTTGGCTCGCTTTGGTCTTCGAAGCTTCAGTTCACTAGAAACTGGAAATCGTTAGACCCAATCTAAGCGATTGCACGGACACAAAGGCTGTGAAGTCCAGCTTACTTACGCACGATATTGCTCACTTCCAGCCACCCGTCTCATCTTAGCCTATTTTTCACCTGTTGAGAAATTCAGCGGAACATCGATTCACGTGTCACATCTTTATTTCCGCGGCGAAGATTTGCGTTTTTTCTGAACGTGAGTCTGATTTGCAATTACATTCTGAATGTGATCGATATAGCGCAGTATTCATTGAACTCCCTGTTCTTAACCACTCTTATCACTCAAATCATGAAGCTTGTGAAATCGATCGTAAAAAATGTGAGTGCCTACAAAGGCATGTTATAATTTATTCTGTCTGCCCAAAGCCAGCAAACCTAATTTTCTTAGCTATAATGACTGAGGGGATTTGCAGAGGTTGCAAAACCACAACCAATAAAACTTTTCCCGGATTCTTTTGATAGCCCCTGCAGTCTCCAAACTTTTACTCCTCAACCAAATTAGAAGTAAATCCAACTCCCTTCCAAAAATCTCGATAACAAATCTGACGAGACAATTTTTTTCGGAAATATTTGATCAAATTATTCTGTCGAGAGTGAGGCCCATTACAAACAAACGAATCATACTGGCATTGAGCCAAAAACTCATCACTGCTAAGGAAACCCAATAACAAACAACAAT
>JACJUY010002299.1:62213-96268 GCA_014220935.1 Platorchestia sp. MABIK | reverse complement strand
GCATTTCATTTTTCTTGTTCACACTTTTGCGTCAAGAAGGTCACGAGTTTTTACAGTCTGTTGATGTTCAGTGCACGCTGACGCTATGATCCCCTAGAGTTCTTTTCAAAGTGATAGAATTTGTTACAATTTTCAAACATGTTCACTCTGATAACAGGCCTTGCTGACGCTGTTTTGGATGAGTTAGTTTCAATTATTCTATGTTTTTGAGAATGTATTTCTCTGGTCGAGAATGTTTTTGAGTAGGGATTTTTCTACTTAAACTTTTCATGAACTTTCATGAGAATCGTTAATACAATTTGTGCTTGACTACGATTATAAGGATCATACAAAGAAGTTCTTTGAGAATCTTCCGAAGAATCTTACTTCTGCGAATGGAAATAACTCGAACGAGTAAACTGACCTGAAAATGCAAAATCGTAAATAATATGCAATCAAAAATTGTAAGTTAAATTAATAATTTTTTGTATATTTTTAGATCATGTGGGAAATTTGAACAGAGTTGCCGTTTAGAAACTTGCGTTAGAATGTGTGCGCTGCGTAGAAACATCGGAATGACCAAAAGGAACATAACAGCAACGCACACAGAAGCGTTAACTAACCCATCTCATGGGGAACTTTATAGCAAATCGCAAATTGGTGTCCGCTTCTTCCGTCTCTCTGTGACACTCATTAGGATGCTAAATGATCGTATTTGTGATACGAGTTTCACCAGTGCGCATGTAAAAGAATATTTTAATCACGGGTGCTATCAGGATGGATATATTTTTGTAGCAAACGCTGGAAATTCTGTTCTGGATTTCCTGCATACACATGAAGGTTAGACCGAGCTCAGAGTGCATCACGCTGATCCTACCCATCTCAGGGTGGCGAAATTTGCGGAAAATGCAGTCAAAATGATACTATTGTGAGCTAAGCATTGTGTGTTCATTGCCTTGAATTACAGAGTCTGAAAGTCTAACTGCCATGAATTTAAGTTTGGTATATGAATGAAACCGGTCCTAACATGTTAATAAATGTATTATATTTGCTTCTGGCGCTCTTTCAATTAAATATTGTTTTCCAGTAAATTTGAGTTCCTGTTAAAATCACAACCAAAGCAAAGTATTTTAACTAGGAAGCGCTGGAAATTATATGTCAGATGTAAAATTCAATTAATTCTTGAATGCAATTTTCCCCAACGAATGACGAGAAAATGTCTTTATTTACGTTTCAGCTAAAATAATTATCGACAATTAGATTCGATTATAAGCTAGTTTGAGTCTCCCAATCCTCAACATAGAAGTTACTTAGAGTAGAGTGGAATGAAGAAGGGAGTCATTTGGTGTGGAATTAAGAGAACGAGGAATCTGTGCACAAAATGAGTTTCCTGAATTCATGCTTAGAAATTGCGAGATGGAAAGTAGGTTCTGAAACAACATAAGAGTAGAAGAAGAAAGAAAAAGTAATGAAAAAGGACAGCAAGGAACCGAAAATAACGGTCAGTAAAAGAACAGAAGCACCAGAGATAGAACTATTCTATCTCAACAAACTGAAGGCCTATCAAAGCTTCGGCTGAGATCCTTACATCTTCACTCTTGGAGTGCTAATATCCATAGACGTAAAATTCAAATCTTCCTGATGAGGTGGCTTACGATTAATTTTTTCGATTTGTAGAAAATAGTTTGGAAAGTCATACCAAATCAAAAAAGTTATTGTGAGATAAGGAAAGAGAACCTATCTCAAACTTATATTAAATTGCGTTATTAATTTTCATGGTGAAATAAAATTAATGAGAAAAATAACGAGTACAATGAAAGTTCTTCAAGCCTCAAAGCTCATAACTTAAAGTTGAAGAATTCTTCTGTCAACAACTCCGCCGTCAACTTAGCAGTCAACTTTACAGTCAACTTCGCAGTCGACAACTTCGCCGTCAATTTCGCTGCCAACAACATTGCCGTCATCTACGCCGTCAACCTTACTGTCAACAGCTTGGTAGCAAATAAGAAGTTCTCCAGCAGTCCATCATCAGCTCTCAAGGTGAAATATGAGCAGTCGACCGGCGGATGTTTCACGGAAAAATAGAGCCCAAAATGTCGAGAAGAAACGAGTCATTTCCTGGGAAAGAATAAGTACTTCGTCTTTCGATGATGTAGTAGAATTATAAATTTTAATAGATGTTGAATGCGTTCGCATGAGGGCTTGAGCTCGGAATTTCGATTCAAGAACGACCACTAAAGAAACGTCGAATCGGAAATTAATTTTTCCGATAAACAAGTGAATGACGAGTTAATTAATTATCCTTTTGATAAATCAATTATCATTTGCCTTAATTATCATTAGAAGGGACCCGCTAGAGGGAAACGAGCATCAATGCAATGATGCAAGTAATCTTTTTCCCGTAATTTCCCCTTCCTGAGAGTAACAATCAAAATCACGGAAAAAGTTTTCCCTTCAAGTTGAATGAGTTTACCAACAGTTAATAAGCGGAGAGGCTGAACAACTTTAGACGAAAAGAATTCAATTAATTCTTCTGTTTCGGCTGCATTGAATCCTGAAACTGACCTCTCTGAACAAAGTTGAATTTAACTTTAAATTCTGGTTAAGTAAAGAACATAGTCATATTAACTGCGCCCTACCCACAAATGACTTGTGTCTCATTTCTATTAAATACTGTCAAAATTTGTTCATTTTATCTGGAATGCTATCACAGAGAACGACATCATAATCTGAACATTATGTATAATATTTCGAATTTAAAATCTCTTCAATCCTTCAGTGCGAGAGCCCTCCTCATTCTACACTGAATGATAACAGGATGAATCATCTCGGGAGTACCCTTCTCATTCTACACTGAATGATAACAGGATGAATCATCTCGGGAGTACCCTTCTCATTCTACACTGAATGATAACAGGATGAATCATCTCGTGAGTACCCTTATCATTCTACACTGAATGGCAACAGGATGAATCATCTCGTGAGTACCCTTATCATTCTACACTGAATGGCAACAGGATGAATCATCTCGTGAGTACCCTTATCATTCTACACCGAATGGCAGCAGGATGAATCATCTCGTGAGTACCCTTCTCATTCTACACTGAATGGCAACAGGATGAAGCATCTCGTGAGAACCCTTATCATTCTACAATGAATAACCAGATGAATCAAAACATGAGAATATTTTGTCGACCAAAAAAAGCTGTTTGGTACTCTGAACTTCAAAATAATTTTAATATTATAACTTTAATATTATAGCGTTGGACATATGAGCTTCTCGCTGAACAAACATCTGTTTGATGATGACTCAGTCATCGAATAGGTTTTTCCACATTGTTATTAATTAAGAAGAAATGTGCTGTAATACACAAACGTTATAGAATAACTGTTTCACTTCCCTGGAAATCCGAACTAATCCTTCGTCACACGAGCTTCTCCAGTGAATGTGACCGGCACTGAAACTTCTCAGTGGTGCTCTATAAATCAGAAGGAGGCGATAATAAGATGTTACTCTCAAGTGGAACTGCCTTCTATGGAATGCAAAAATCTGCACGTATTGTCGCCTGCAAAAATAATGGATCGAATCGATACTTCAAAGGCTTTTATGAAATATGGAGCAAAATTATTGCTTCGAAATTAACTAAAATCACAATCTCATTAGCTAAACTGTGCTTTTCTATTCAATGTGTCGCACTAAAATGAAGACGCTTTGGACTTCGTAAACCTGGAAAATTATAGTTGAAACATTTCAAAAACGTGGAGCCGGATCTTATAAATAAGTACAACGTAACGAGAAACACATGACATGTTGGCATCCAAAAGTGAACACTGGCAAGAACTTAGTCAAAAAATGAGTAAATGGAATCACAAAACGATGCTCAATAGTTGTCACTCATAAGTACTTTCGAAAACTCGCTCAGAACGCTCTTTGTTTCGCAATACTTACTTCATTTCCTAAACTTCGAGGTAACATCAGCAAAAAAATGCTGTACCACTTTACCAAAATAACTCACGGAAAAGCTTTGGTAACTGACGATGTCAAAGAAAATCGATATTTACAATTATGGAATCAGTGGGTCTCATACTTCACTCTCTCGGCAAGGTGACGAAGGGAAGGCTTTCTTTTCCGCACTCTGAGGAGAAACGAGAACTTTAACGTCACTGGAAGCACCTTCTGTCCCACTGCTTTTTACGAACAGAGATTTTTTGTCTGCATCCGAGGAAGCAGAATCTTGAGATTCCCCCGAGAAGCTTTCGTACTTCGTTTTATCGAAGTAATGAGACACAGTAGGCTTGTGAATGCTGGCAAAATGGGTTCGTCTGGGCCGCTTACGACCTCCACACGATTGTCCATCGACCGATATTCTTTTCAACGAGTGCTGCAATCGGCACTGCTGCAGTTTATTTAAAGACGCACTCGACGCGATGTTTATGTCAGGAGAGGAAAACGACTGTCGGGGAGTTCCAGAGGAGCTCGGGGCATTCACCAGACATCGGGAGCATCCTAAACTGGACAAGTTTTCGGCGCTGCCTACGGTGTCTTCCAGCCCGCTGTCTTCGGCCTCCTGTGAACCAAGTCTGACACCGCCGCCGCACACCATCATACCTGGAGGTGCTTGTTTTGGCGCGTACCGACAGCGGCTGGCTCGGTGTGTGGGGGAACACGCTGAGTGTGGAGACCTCAACGCTGGACTTTGGCAGCGAGGAGAATGCGCTCCTCGACATTCGATTAGCGGTGAGCAGAGGACGGCGTTATCGGAGTCCGTGTCGGAACACACGCTCGACGACGCTGGCCGCATCTCGGCCTGTCCAGGAAAAAAATTTGCGTCTGATATGATCGTTTTTTGAAACAGAAAAAATGTGCACAATGAGTTGTGTGACCACTGACAATCCAACACACACAGATTTGGGTGTTGGGGCAGTGACAGAAATCTGGATACTGAGCGTTGGAACAGCACCTAACTTAGCGTAACGTAGTGAGTCCTGTAATAATTGATCAAATGTTTCAGGCGTAGTCTTCTCAGGTCAACAGTCAATTCACCTGGCATGAAAAACCGTTGACTCCGAAATTTGGTGACCTGAATTACTGAAATGTTCGTGCCTTTTTTCGCTCGATGTGCTGGTTTTTATTTACCAGGACTGAATGTTATCTTTGTTGCATTAAAAAATATTGAGCGAATTACAGATACATAAATCGTGGGAATCGATGTGTGGATTGAAGAATATAGAAGAATTATCCAGGACACGTAAACAAATACAAAACAGAGACGTTAAACAGTGCATTGATTTTCAAAGGTATAACACAAAAATCGAAGGAATGTTGCCTCTAAGTAAAGTAAAACAGCGCAAAAATTGATTGCACGTTTAAGTTGCACTTTCGTGCATACTCAACCCGTACACATTTGCAGAGTAAAACAGACAGTACATTGGTTGGTAGAATGCAGAATTGAATTTACGAAAGTACGTTGTTTAGAAAAAGGATCAAATATCATAAGTTTCACACTAGAGATAAATTATCATGCTATTGCTTACGCAGGCATAAGATCATTGGATAATTCAGTGAGTAACTGTGTATTCCAATAGAGATGTTGCCTCTACAATAAAGCAGGGACAAAAGCTCACGTTTCAAGCAGTAACTCTGTATTCTAACATAGGGATGTTGCCTCTAGAATGAGACAGAACCTCACGTTGTGGTGCAGCTTCTTAGTCAGATTATCCAGCGAGTCACTCTGTATACCAATATAGAGATGTTGGCTCCAGAATGAGACAGGACTCACGTTGTGGTGCAGCTGCAGAGTGGCCAGCAGAGAGCTGCCCTCACACGAGTGCCCGCACGGCGAGTGGCAGGAGTGGGGCGCCACATCAGAGCACGGGTTCAGGTGCAGGCGAGAGCCGATCTCCGGCCCTAGCGGCGTCGAGGCGCGCGTCGACTGCATTGAGCCTTGCTTCAGGTGCAGCACGTCTGCGTGCCTCCTGCTCATGTCAGAGAAACATCGCGTGGAGTTAGTGAAGTGTGAAGGTGTTGCGTAGTAGCGTGTCTTCTGCTCACGTCAGAGAAACATCGCGTGGAGTTAGTGAAGTGTGAAGGTGTTGCGTACTAGCGTGTCTTCTGCTTACGTCAGAGAAACATCGCGTGGAGTTAGTGAAGTGTGAAGGTGTTGCGTACTAGCGTGTCTTCTGCCTACGTCAAGAAAACATCGCGTGGAGTTAGTGAAGTGCGAAAGTGTTGCGTACTAGCGTGTCTTCTGCTCACGTCAGAGATCGATCGCGTGGAATTATTGATTAGATTAGATTAGATGTTAGCTTATGCCTCGCTAACCTCTAAAACACAAAAGCGTTTCGAAGAGAGGAAGGAGAAAAGCACCATTTAGTTCGGAGATAAGGGAACGCGGAATTTATGCAGAAGGGGCTTAGAAACAGTAAATTGAGAAAGAAGTTCATGAAACAAGATAAAAGTTGAAGAAGAAAGTAGTACGTGCTGAAAAACAGCAAAGCAGTGAGCCGAGAAAAGGTGGTTCTTAACATAACAAAAAACATTTTGTTTCAATAAAAAGAAGGCATACTGAACTCTCAGGTCGGGCCCTCAAACATTTTCCCCCTGGGAGCGCTAACGTGGAGTTAGTGAAGTGTGAAGGTATCACGTACTAGCACTCGATATTTAAACTACTGTAGCGTTCCTGCGCTGTCTAAATGTTTTTTTTTCAAAGTTAAACAAGTATTCTTTCGTGAATCCTAATATTGAATGAATAGTATACATGCGTGTCCTAGCTTTTGTTGATTTTCATTTGTGTTTCAATAATGTATGAATGAATGTTTATCAATGTAAATAGATTGCTATGAAAGTAGATGTAAGCAGTATGTGATATGTATCTTGGGGCCCAGTTCGAAGGGTGGGAGTCTTGACCGACAGACCAAGCAAGCAACTAACTGTACATCAGATTATTTTATGGCTTATTTTCTGAAAAGGCCTTAAAGAGAGATGGGTACCTGACTACAATTTCAAATTTCATTGAGCATGCATCAATTATTCTCCTCGTAAATATATCCAGCTGTTGGCAACATTATGCTCAAGGACCACACTTCCTTTTTGACAATTATCAAGACACCAAATGACTGCTCGAGCTCGAAAACAGCGTCACAATTAGTGTGTCCGGAGGGAGAAAAACGAACCTGCCGACGTGTGTTTTTTGAGCGTCGCCGCTGTCGATGGTGGTGAACGCAGTGGAAACTTCGTCATCATCGGGGGCATTCTTGGCCATCATTTGCTTAATGGAGTCCTGCCTGCGTCTAATTGACTGACGCCGCCGACGATGGAGTATCGTAACTGACACCAGCAGGACGAAGAGCAGCAGCACCAGCGTCCCTACCACGCCTCCCAGCACCGCCGGCAGCCAGCCTGGAGCGAACAGCTCAGTGTCTGCAGAGGGAAGAACAAAAACTTATGAAGGTCCAACGTGAAGTCAGATCCAACCTGCCTAGGGAGGAACAAAGAAGGTTATGAATGTCCAACTTTATGAATTCCTGACGTGAAATCTGTCTAAACGTGCTAAAGAAGGAACAAAACAGGTTATGAATGTTCAACTTGAAACCATTTCAAACCTCCCAAGGAAGGAACAAGAAAGGTGAGGAATGTCCAACGTGAAATCAGTTCAAGCCACCACCAATTAGGACATTAAGATGATTCTAGGGCAGGTGAGGCTGATGCTTAATAATGGCGTGTATGTAGTTTAGATTTGATTATAAGTTAGTTCGAGTTTCCCTTGCCACAACAAAGGTGATTCAAAGAGAGGAAGGATGAATGTATTATTTAGTAGAGAGTTGAGGAAAGTTAACGCAGAATCTATGCACAAGATCCCTCGAACATAAAACAGAAAGTGAGGAAAGAAGTTTATGAAATAAGACAAAAGTTGAAGAAGATAGTTAGAGGCATTGGAAAACCGAGAAGGAAATCGAAAAAAGATGGTTCGTAAACAAATCAAGAACTTTCTACTTGAACAAAAAGAATGCCTATACTTTTCTTCAGATAGGGGTCTCGCATCTTCCCCCTGGGAGTGCCAGTTCCCATGGATAATAAAATGAAGCACTTATGAATAAAGTAAGGATTTTTAAGCCTTTGTGCGTAAATTCAGCAAAGAAAGTAAACTTGAACTTTGTAAGGAGCAATGAGCTCTTTCCCATCTCATAGAAAAAAAGGCGGAATATTTTCTTTATCATTTATAATTAGGCTCTTTCTTAATTAGTAATGAAGTCCGATACAACACTGACTGCTGGACAGTTACCTCTCAGCTCACATCTCAATGGGCCACTGATGCATGGCAGCTACATGTATAGAGCAAAACCTGAGTGAACTGTGCACAGTTTACCAATACACATTTGATGACCTTGCTCCTTCATTAAATTCTAACAAACTGAAATTAAATTACTTTTTTAACCTAATATTCGTGATGGAAACATACAAGTGATAAGTTTACTAGAAAGGCCAGTCAATTATTTGTATACTTTTTTCGTGCTGTCATATCGACTGCAGTAGAGTCAGATTTTAGTAACGGAAATACAGTCATGCCTTCAACAACAAGAAATCTTCCCTCACTTGGCAGACAATTCAGATTTTCAATGAATTAGTATGCTCTCATCTATGAATTCTGTACTGAAAGAAAGCTTCACAGTTATCTACTCCTACTCATTATTTTCTTTAAAAAGCTAAAATTTCCATGTATTGACCCTTTCGGATCGCTCGGAAAGTTCGTGCCGACTTTTAACGGGAATAAATAGGTCAATAAACCATTTGATTACATTTTAACCAACCAAACATGAACCTCTTTGTTGCACAATGCGCCTCCATCTTTCTTTCAAGTTGAAAATACCCTCTTCCCAAAATTGTGGTCGTTTCACTGCAAAGAATTCATCAAGGTATCTTTTCAAGTCATCCAAGGAATTAAAATTTTCACCATCAAGACTATTCTTCAAAGACTTGAATAAGTGAAAATCATAGCGAACATTTAAGCTAAGCTGAAGCAATTTCTACCAAGTTTTCGAAGAAACGTGTGGTTTTGTATTATCCTCATGGGAAACAACACCTCTCATGCTGACTAATTCTGGACGTATATCTTGAACTTAGGCTTATAACTCGTTCAGTTGAGAGCAGTATTTAAACTTTCAACGTTGAATTTAATTTTAACCCCAACAAACACAGAATAAAACTTTGTTAGGGTTGAGGCTGCTTCACTCCATGATCGTTTTCTTTGAACATTTCGGTAAACAATCCATTTCTGATCTTCTGTCTCAATTTGCATTTAAAAGAGTGCGTTTCCATTCCATTTATAAAGCAAATCACCAATGGAAATGTGATCGAAATGTTTTTTTTTCACTCAAATAAAACATTGTGTCGATTGGTGAAAGCAAGATTTACTAAGTGCTTATGAATGTAGGGTTTTGATAAATTGAGGATTTCTGCCAATTCGGGGGTTGTGCAATGTGAGTTTTCTCAGTTAATGAATTGATTTGGTCGTCATCTGTGGAGGATGGCCTACCTGATCGCTCTTAAGCCATAAGGCTACAATCTTCAGCTCGGAACCTCGCGAACCACTTCTGTACATTTCTTTCAGATGAAGATTTATCACCTTAAACTGTCTATATCTTTGGTTGTTGATGACGCATTGTCTCCTTCATAAAAATAGAGAAGAATCAAGTGCAGAACTGAATTTTTCATTCTTCAATTTCACCCAATTACCACAGGTTGTACGATCTCAAATATTCTTGCACAAAAAGATTGTTTGAACTGTGCTCTAAATAGAGGTGTAGTCAAACCCTATTTTCCTGACTCAATCATGTTCTAAAATAAGTCGAATGATAAACTAATAACAAAAGGCCCGAACTTTTCGGACATCCTAATACAAACAAAAGTTAACCAAAATATTCAGGATAGACCATTTCAAAACCCACTTGAAACATAAGAACATCTGTCTCTTTCAACTTTACTCTTACATGAAAAGTGTACATTTCACTTGAACTAATAACCCAATCTTTGTACTTTTTCATCCCTTGTTCATTATTTTCTTGAATCGCCAGGGGAGATGATCGGTTTTTGTGTCGGAGATTATTCAAGCCGATGCTTTGTAGATGGCGTAAGCATCATACAGAGCGTTTCTCTTGTTTAGGATTTCTGCGTTATAATAAAACTTTCCGTTTTGGGGAGTACCTTCATGAGAGATTTTGCTGTATTTTCAATGTATTTTGTGCCTTCATGAGAGATTATTCTGCATTTCATGATCAATCATCATTTTTCATATTTTCAAAATATTTTGTACCTTTAGTGAGAAATTGTGCTGTATTTCCAATGAGGTTTGCACCTTCATGAGAAATTGTGCTGTATTTCCAATGTAGTTTGTACCTTCATGACAGATTAAACTGCATTTCCAAAACATTTTGTTCCCATGTCGCTGTGGAATCTACCGCGCGGTTAGGTCTCTTAGGCTACAGAATAATATTTTACGTCAACATAAATGCATCAAATTTTAGTTGTGTCTGATGCTAAAGAACAGATAAATTCACTTTAGCTCGTCATGGTTTGTGAACAGATATTTTCTCCAGTTACCGTAACTAAGCTTGAGTTATGAATAAAAACCCACCACGCACTGCATCCGCGTTGCTAAACCCCTTGAAGTGAAGTACTGAAAAATAAATCTCTAATACTTATAGTCAATACTGGATGTCGGAGGACTACCTGGAAGTGAAAGTACAGAGCCATATTTTTACAGCAGCGTCTGTTGAGATAAGACGGGCCTCCTGCATCGTGGACGTCAACTGAAATATTGCAAGGTCATCGAACTGAGCGGAAAATGAATAGCGCACAATTTCAGTCACTACTGTGACGAAAAATGTTCATATTTTGGTTGGTATTCAATCCACCCTTCATAACTTCCGCCCCGTCACATGGGAACCACGATGTAACATTTCCCAATAATCGCCTACACACCCGTACCATTCTCTGCATTTATCTAACGCTACGAAGCGATTAATCTTCTCGGCCACGAGCTTCGGTGCATTTTAGCCAGCGGTTTCGCAATAATTTGGAGACAAAAATTTAAGGGAACTCGATCGATGTGCACTACTCCAGTTGTATATATAAGAATTTTTTTCTCATCATGCACATTGAAATTGTTGAAGACAATAAATAAAGCCTCTGAAATCATTCTCTGCAACCCCATTATCTATTGGGCTTGTCTGGTCTCTTTTGGTTGTACACTGATTTCGTTGTCTGTTAAACGTTTTCCTTGATCTCAACGTTCACTGATTTTTTTGTCTGTTTTCCTTGATAGCGAATTACCTACCCTAAGGTTTTCACTTCATCATTTCATTTTGCTCATGAAATATCTTGTTAGATCCCATACGACTCCAAGGCTCTCTAAACGTTTACCCATTTAAAACTTTCACAAGTTCGCAGATGAGAGAGAGCTCCATAACTAAACTCGTGCTAGCTTAAACGCATTCATAACCGAATTAGGATTGACATATTTTGGGGAACGTGCGCTGCAAAAATGGATGAAAAAGCCAGCAAAACATGTTGTCACAAGGAATAATTCCTCAAAGATGATGATTCAGCAACACTGTTTCTTCAGCGGAGAATGACTCTATGGGTCGGTGTTCCACTTCCGTACAGCTTTAAACAACTTTACATTAACACAGGTATGTAATAATAATAATAATAAAAATAATAAAAATAATGAAAATATGAACTCTTGACTCGAGAACTTCATTTGAGAACAATGTACACAATGTGATGTCATGTTGAACGCATTGGTCGTCCGTTTTTGTTCACACCCAGTCTAACTTTTTCACCGCCTGCATGCATGTTTTTCGCCACCCTACTAATTAATCGCATGGGCGGCGAAAAACATACATGCTCTGGCGGAAAAGTTAGCCTGGGAGAGATGGTACACTGAATAACTGACGTTTTCAAGATTTTAAATAGTTTGATAAAAAGGAAATGTAATACGTTCACCATTCTCAGACAAAATAAAACTAACCATGGTCAGTGGAAACAACTTTCTTGAAATGAATTATTAAGGTCAAAGTGTTACATTTAAATTTCAAATGAAATCATTTGAAATTGCGCATTTTAAATGATAGTGACCAACACATTCATTTCCATAAGTCCCTTTTCATCGCCGCGTTCGTAATTATAATTACTCTCGCTCCATTTTCTTTCTGTTGGAGGAGCTTTTGTCCCCCTCAAAATTAGAATGACATTATTTTTACCGCAGCAAATTAGGAGTAACGGCTTTATTCTCGACCAGGTTTTTCCCCGAGAAATCTCTGACTCTAATTAGCCAGGAGATTTGACAAGATTTTTTCAGAGTCTCTTTATCCAAAAGCTCTCAACTCGACTTTATTATGATTCAAAAACACTGTGATTGTCTTTATATTTAATCTCTTCATTACTCCAAATTCACGCAAAGTTTTTGTGTTTCTTGGATACCCCACCAGTGTTTCCAGCTGTTTAAATGTGTAACTGCCCCATTAAAATATTTTCCAATGTTCATGAAAGAAATTAGAAAGTTTTTATTGTTATTATACGTATTCTTATCTTATTTTAATTGCTCTAAAATCTTCTCTATACGTAACAAAAGTGTCCAGAAACGATAAACCAAGGTTGCGAATCTAGTTAAAAATGCGAATCTTGTTAAAGTCGCGAAACTAGTTAAATCCCTCGCTTTAACTAGATTCGCCACAATATTTGTGTCATGCCTGTCAACAACAACTGTTTCTGTATTCTCAGCACTGTGGTTGTGCTGCAATAGAACCTACGTATTTGACTTGGCGCTTACGTCTCCTTGGCACACGATCATGACATTGGTCTAGGCCTTCCTCGTTCATAAAACTGTTTTCGTTACTAGTATTAAGGAATTAAAATCTAATTATAAAAAACGTTAGAGACACATGCAGGTAGAGGATGAAAAAATTTTCGATTTCTAAATTATCTGCAGTACATGTGAACAAATATCAAAATTTTCGTCATTTTTTACTCTCGTTATTAATGAATAAAAATGACTATTAAGCAATTATTAACATCGCGATTTCGGTTCCAATTACGGTCTCGCTCGCATTTCACACATTTTATTATGATGAAAAATTCGATCATAATTCACTCTATCCCTTGATATCTCACTAGTACATTGTTCACCTGTTATTGAAAAACTGTAAGAAATCAAAATTCAATTTATAACTCTGCTTTTCTACCTGGAAATTTCAGTTAAAAATATTTAAAGTTAAGAGATTTTAACTCTAAAGTAAACTCTACAGCATTAAGTTTGCGGTTTGAAGGCCTTGTGTGTCATTCTCTCAGGGCTTTATATTATAGGTGTACCATTGATTTTAACTCAGATTTCAAGTCTAAATCAATAAGTTAGCAGATATGAAGGGCTTGCATATCATTCTCTTAGGGCTTCATATTATCGCTGGTCCCTATACCTTTGGATTTCAACTCAGATTTTTGACTACCATAGATTTTAACCCTAAAGTAAACTTGAAAGCATTAACTTCGCGGTCTGAAGGGCTTGCATATCATTTCCCTGAGGTCTTTATACTATCGCAGGTGCCTACCTTTGATTTTAAGTCTAAAGCTTTAAGTTTGCGTATCTGAAGGGCTTGTATATCATTCTCTGAGGGGTTTATATTTTCGCTGGTGCCTACCTTTCTGCTTGAGAAGTCTGTGGCGGTCTTGCAGCTCCTGAGTGGACGCAATGTTCGGGATATCCAAAGTTAGCTGGTCGCTGGTGCCGAGTTGGTTGTGCGCCCACAGGTGCACTTTGACGCCCTTCTCCTCCTCCAGGCCACCCATGCCCCACTCTGGGAACTCGCTGGACGAAAACACAAGGAAATATGAAGCAATTTTGTGAAAACGTAAGGATATTTGACCCAATGTTGTGGCAACGTTAGGATATTTGAACCAATGTTGTGACCACGTAAGGAAATATAAAGCAATTTTGTGATAACGTAAGGAAATGTGTAACAATGTTGTGACAACGTAAAGAAATTGGAACCAATGTTGTGACAACGTAATGATATTTCAACCAATGTTGTGAAAACGTAATGATATTTCAACCAATGTTGTGACAACGTAAAGAAATTCGAACCAATGTTGTGACAACGTATGGATATTTGAACCAATGTTGTGACCACGTTAGGAAATATTAAGCAATTTTGTGATTTCGCAAGGAAATTGGAAACAATGTTGTGACAACGTAAGGAAATATAAAGCAATTTTGTGATTTCGTAAGGAAATTGGAACCAATGTTGTGACAACGTAAGGAAATTTGAATTACTGTTGTGACCACGTAAGGAAATATAAAGCAATTTTGTGATTTCGTAAGGAAATTGGAACCAATGTTGTGACAACGTAAGGAAATTTGAATCAATGTTGTGACCACGTAAGGAAATATAAAGCAATTTTGTGATTACGTTAAGAAATTGGAACCAATGTTGTGACAACGTAAGGATATTTGAACCAATGTTGTGACAACGTGAGGAAATTGGAACCAATGTTGTGACAACGTGAGGAAATTGGAACCAATGTTGTGACAACGTGAGGAAATTGGATCCAGTGCTGTGACAACGTAAGGAAATTTGAATCAATGACGACATACAGAACTAGGAAGAATCAGAAGGTAGTTTTTGCTAAGTAAGCATTTTCAATGAAAAGTTAAGGGCAAAACCTAAGAAGTCCATATTGTTAAACGCCAATTCAATAAGAAATTTACTTATTTAAATTTGTCATCATGATGTACTCAATTAAAATTGTGTGAAGTAAAAACTAAAACGAACATTTCGAGCCTTGATCCATCATCAGCAATAATCAGTATTAATTTACATATAGAAATAGATAAAAATGGAAGAGTCGAAGGAATAGTGATAGCTACTAGTATAAAAAGTAACGCATTGAATGATTTTAAGTTAGTTTCAGCCTCTCTTACCACAAATGCAATGTGAAGAAATGTTTTAGAATGAATGCGAAGGATAAAGCTTGAATGAATCAGTTCTAATACAACAAAATAAATGGGTAAGAAGGAAGCACTCAAAAGAATAACGATAATTACTAGAAATAGATGATATTTTGTTGATAAACTCTGGAGAGCTAGTCTCAGGTGCACTTCTGAGTTGGATGACGTTTAAGATTGCACACTGTACAATATTTGAAAGAACAATAGAACGATAAAAATGAGACTCGTGCAGGAGTGATCCGTCAATGAAAAAATTCTCGCTGGAGAATTATGAGCAGAGATTAATGACTCCCCGAGGCTGTTGCCCGAACTTAAGAAATATTCTGTCATATCTGCCCAAAAATATAACATAAAACTTTTGTTTCAGCTGCCACAAGTCAAAAGAAAAGTTGAGGACCCGATCGTCGGACTTTAATTTATCGGGGAACTCGTTGATGTTAGTCAGCCAAGCGGTCTAACGTGGAGAAATTTTTCGAATTCATCTCAGTCAGTTGGAGAGAAACTTTGTTATCGCTCTCCATAGCTGCTCCACTCGTAGCAAGAACGTTACTACGTCAGAAAAATCACTGGATGTAGAACTGCTTTCCGTTATTTTACTCTCGGCCCATTGCGATTATTCTGTTTAAGGATAAAGTTTGTCTGAAAAAAATTGTCTGTCAAGCTGGCATTTTCTACGCGTGTTATAGAACTGTCTGGATAATACAGGACTAAAATTTGAGTGGACTGAATGCAAGTAAACGTCACTTGAAGCAACTAGATGCTTGCGTAAAATTTCACGGAAGCAATTTGAAAATTATACATAGAATTTTAAATATTAAATCTAATACCAATAATAATATAAAATCAAACAGCACTAACATCAGAAAAGAACACTAACATCAACACCCATGAAAAAACATTTAACAATATGAGTGAAAAAGCGCCAACAGAAGGTTATTTTAATTATAAAGCACCAACAGAAGGTTATATTAATCACTAAGCGTCGAAAGATGGTCGTATTATCAATCTTTTTGAGCATCCGCGGAACGAAAGTTACATTAATTAGATCTTTTTGAGCACTGACCTCGTCATGTTAGCGACGAGAGTATCGCTCTGCCAGGCGAGAAGCGAGAACTCTTGCGGGAGTCCTCCGTTGAATCCTTCTATGCAAGTGACCACCAAAGATCCTTTCTCAGCCCCTGCCTCGCCCCGGCAGTCGTATGGAGGATCGGGCGGACCAGAGGGCACCAGCGTCACTTGGCAACCCTCCTGCTGCCGGCCGATGCTATTGGCTGCCCGGCACACCAGAGTGTGGAAGTCGGACACCGCCATTGGTGTCACCTCGATTGTAGATGTCAGCCCGTGGTTTTTCGCCTGTAGAATGGAAGCGTAAAATCACATTGAAGGAGGTACTGCACGGAGTCTAGTGGTCGTCTTGTTTCATTGAACGGCTTATGAATTGATCATTGTGCCGTCAAAAATGACCCGTCAAAAATGACCCGTCAAAAATGACCCGTCTAAAATGACCCGTCAAAAATGACTGGATGCAACATTTTTCTTGAATAAATTTTCCAGATGCGGATGACAAGCAAATATATCCATCCTAATGGTACCTGCTATTAAAATATTCCTGTGCTTGTGCACTGGTGAAACTCGTATCACAGATACGGTCGCTAAGTATGTTTTTGAGCCAGACAGAGAGACGGAAGAAGCGGATACCAAACAAACATAGAAGTAGATAAACCCACCAAAGGCATTGCATTAGGTAAGATGAATCATTTTTAAAAAGAATGAGATGATAAACTGTTAATAAGGGTTGAAGCATGGGGTTTATTGGAAGAAATGTGGCTTAAGACATTATCACTGTTATAAAAGGAGTCGCGTCCCTCCGTCTCTCCATCCGTCTGTGTGACCCCCTCTTGATTATGGTATCCAGAATACGCAATCGGTTTATTTTTACAAATAGAAATTTTCAATGGAGCTTTCTCTGCTTAAATTCATCATGTCGCTTCGATATTTTTTATTTATAATGCGAAAAGAAATGTTTTAAATTCGTTTGACCAGTAGCCTGGCTACCACTTGGTACAAGGCTCAAGATTTTGGAACTTGAGTTATTGTTTTCGAAATTGTGATTTTCTTGAAAAGCTTCGAAGAGATAATAGACGACATTTCAAAATAAAATTCTGGCAAAAGAGGCCACCACAGATAGAAATGTGTCCAACCGCAAGTGAGCAGTAGCAACACTCCGACAGCAAGAAAACATCGAAGACGATCGGATGAACGACGCGAAATGGCAAGACGAAGCAATGTTGCTCGCCAACGAAAAGCTAGAGCTAAATTGACCCTTGACCGGCGTTTGAAAATTCTACGGAATAATGCAGAGCAGCACCGAGTAGCTAAAGAGAGCTTAACACATGAAAGAAGCGAGGAAATTCTTCGTCACAGCGCTGGACAACATCGAGTGGCACGAGAGAATTCAACTCAAGAAAGAAGGGGTGAAATTCTTCAGACTAATGCCGACCAGCACGTTTGCACTAGTTTACAGTAATGGGCATGATTCCCGTTTTCAATAACTATTAGTAAATACAGTTAAGACCTTCGCACCACTACTGTGCAAGAAAAATGAAAGACATAAACTTGCGCAATAGCCTGAAAAAATTTTTGATGAAATTTTTATGAAGAATTTAGAACTTGCAGGAGGCAAAATTTCTTCAAGAATTGCCACTCTAGTACTCGTATTTTATTCGTAACTCAAAGGAAAGCCTACAAAACCAGGTAAGAAAATAACACGGTTTTACAGCTAATAATGTTTCGATATTAGTATAAGTCTCTTAACAGTGTATGAAAAAAAAAAATCCCTGTAATATTTTACAAGTAACATTTCGAAAAAAGCGTATAAACAGATATTATTCAAGAATTCATACGCAACGAATATAATGATCCCAGTTAACACACAAAGTTTACTGATTTCAAGTGAAGTTAAGTGTTCTGTGTACGTAGAATGTTCTCACACAAAATTGCACACCCAACAGGTTTGATAATTTGAGTAGAAGAAGCCGCAGCACAATCTCTGAACAAACACTACGCCAATGGCCAAAGAACACTCGTTTCGAGTCCGAAATAATGCTCCTGAGGATAATGAAAAGAGCAAAGCATGCAGAAGTTTTCAAGCTGCTCAACGTCTCTGCAAGTGAGCTGTGTGCAGTTCTTACTGTAAGTGGGATCTTACTGTATTAACAAATGGGTTCTTACTGTTTTAACAAGTGAAAAAAGCCCAACATAAGCTTCATGAACACGAGAACGAAAGTAAAAAACACGGATTCAAGACCAACCATTGTTTTAGTTAATTTGATGAAAAAGTAATTTCACCGTTGCGGTTGTGAACTGATTAAAAGTTTGTGCACGAAATGCTAAGAGATGAGATTAGGAAATCACTGTCACTTTAGAGAAGTGGTCTGTATTCCGCGAAGAGAAAGTTTCAAAACTGATTAAAAAAATGCTCTTTGATGCGTGAAAGAATGTAGAAATGCTTATTACAGATGTGAGAGGTGTAGCAAATATTGTGATAAGATGACGAAAAATTTAATTACTAGTCAGGAATTACACATGTGGCTTACCAAGAATTTTTGTACTCTCTTACAAGGGTTATACGATTTCAAGAGTGAATTATATTGGAATTAACGTCATGATTTGTAAGGAATTTTGACAATTAAGTAAAGAAGATCCTTCTAAAAATACCGTGGAAACGAAAAAAGATGAATTCTCAAACATCTTCCGAATAATAGAACAATATGCCAATGATCCAAATACGCGTTAATGCAAACGATGAAATCCTCTAAAAACATCAGATAAAAATCTTCCCGTGGCTTATCCATGGAAGTCTCCTGACTTCAACTTAGCACTAAATTTTCCAGAGATTCAAAGTCAACTAGAAAGCCGTAGCGTTCGAACGAAGAAGGTATTTTAAATTTTGCATTCAACAAAATTTGTGTTGTTCTATCGATTCATGAAAAAATTGAACATCGTAAACAGACCACGCTCGGAAACGTGTCCAGTCAAAACTTGAACTATAATTAATCAACAATATACTTTTTACATTTGAAAGACTTAAAGAAAATGTTTTAAATGAACCTTTACTCGCAATTAGGAAACAGATTCCATATACACCAGGATTGAAAATTTAACGATCTAAGTTTGTCTTTCTCGGTTAATTTTGAAATCAAATTCACCAACTGATTAAAATTTCGCATCATAATCATGTTTTTACGTAACAGCTTTGCCAGTATATAAAATTGTGGAGCAGATTTACATAATTTCTTGATTTGAATTATTTTCTGTAGCCGTTCTTTTTGATATTTGAAATCAACAATACCCCGAAGAAGTCGAAAGCTTTATATCAGTCTTCTACCAATAGCCACTGCGAAAAAATAAAAATTTAACAGTTCACTCTGAAGCTTCTTTTTCTTTATAATGCTGGAAAGAACTGATTATGAATTTTAAGTGACCTTACATCAAGAATTTTGTCCTAAAACTTTGTCAAAAACTTTGTGAGAGGAAACCTATGAGTGTAGATATTATAGAATTTTACTTGAAAATGACTTCACATCTATAAAAGGTACTTTTTTATTTATGAACAAGAATCGAAGATCCACTCAGCTAAATATTTATTGAAAAACATGAGCATTTTTTAAATTTTCATTTCAAAGGAATGTTTGAACCTAGGCTCGAGCTTCATAATTGGGCTTGTCTAAGAAAAGCAGTTGTTCTTGTTTTATTTAAATGTATTTAACATTTGAAATCATTCAAAAACATTTTATAAAGTATCAATTTTAACATTCACGCATTTAATGCAGAGGCAAAAAAAACTTAAGATCTATGTAAAAAACTATTTATCACATAAAACAGAAATTAGATTCTTTTTTCGACAAGAACATTGGAAAAAATCGACCTTATTCCCAAAAATGACACAAAGTAGAGCAGACACATCGATGTTATCGGTAATGGAGGCTAGATATTTCTCCGACGAGTAAAAAGCTCATAATGCCACAAGCGCCATAATTATTTCGTTAACGAAAAAGCTTCATTGCAGCTGCATCACGATGATGCGGCCGAGGTCATTTTGGCTCTCGGCAGCCTTGCCTTCATTCTAGGAAATCGCTCAGGCGGTCGATGACTGTTGCAGGAAAACCAACAAAGAAATGTTCCAAGCAGGCGTTGCCTCCGGCTTCGTTTCGAAATCATTTTGCCGATGTTAACGGCCGCATCCATTGCTTGCGAAAGTTGGATCTGTGGTTAAAAGATCCCTACGGAGGTGACTAAGGTATCGGTCTCTCATTATGTTTTGCTGCGGGAGAAATTCCGAGAGTTCACGCCTCGCCTCCGGTGAACTAAACGAAACTTTTCCACCGCAAACAGCGTTTTTGTCGAAGGGCTTATTTATTGAGCGCATTGAACCAGAAACTTCCCTAGTTTAGAAAAAATTATCATTAAAGGCAGTAGAAATAGCTGGCCCTATCACTGCACTTTTTTTTTTTCTGTTCGGCTGCAATGAGGTTCATGCTTATGTAAACATGTGCTAATTTAAAATATTTCATGTAAATGTTGTCTAAACTACGTTTGTACTTGAAGAATTTTTCATTTGTGTTAAATTCAGTTGTCTCCATTAATGAATCCAGTTACTGTCATTTGTTTAATTACACTTATTCACAAATTCATCGAGATACTGTCTTAAAAAATGTAACAAATATCATAGCTACAAGCTGCTGTACAGCATCAAGTAAGTACACTAATGTACTTAACAAATTAGAGTAAACGAACTAAGATTAGTTAACATGGAAGTTTAAGTTTTCCTAACTACAGAAATTGAGTTCCCGAGAGTGACAAGAGGAAGACATTTTTCAGGATTTAAGGGAAAAAGAATTGTATGCGCAAGTGTGTTTCAGCACACGATCCCCTGCGGAAGAAACATTGATATCGAAAGACCTTTATAGAAGAAATTAAAACTTGAAAAAGGAAGCAATAGGTGCTCAAAAGAAGGACAGCGGCCAGCCGAAAAAAGATCCTTCGTAGCACAACAAAACAACCGGTTCATTCTAAGAAACGGAAGACGCACGTAACGTTCAGCTAAGATCCTCATATCTTCCTCGTGGGAGCGCTGATTCCCATAGATGCGATAGTTAATGTACATCCCCTGAGAGGGCAAGTAAGAGCATCTGGCAATTTGTAGCTTTAGCACATCACATGCAATTCCCTGAGCGCATGTCCCAAATGCACGGGAATCGGACGAGGCAGGCACTATTCAGGGTGCTCCGAAAAAAAAAAGATGAGACTAAGTCCGAACAATACGGCCAACGAAAAGTTAAAAGATATTTTGAGAAAATTCGTCAATGAGAAACACGTTAATTATTTGATTCATTTTGGCACGGTTGCTATTATCCTAAGGAGTGTATTGGTAATACAGCAGGAAAATGATAATCTGAGAGGTCGAGCGAGGCACCTTCGTAATTGCTCAAGAGATGAGCAAGCAGTTTCCGTGTTCACGCTCCAGCGGTTCAATTGCACCAGCTCTGTTCTTTATCATCACAGCAACACTGCTTATTATTTCGTGCTAATTATTTCCAAGAAAGCCTCCTGACTTGAATAACAGCTGGCACTACAGAGACCAAAACAGGAATTTTCCCAATCGCAAAAACACAGATTTAGCGAGTGCTCATGGTAACGCAGAGACAACTTCTGACACGGAGAGTAAGCTCAAAGCTAGACAATTGTACAGACATATAGCAACACAGTGGCAAACATTGTTTTTTATCTGTCCGCAACCGGAATTATTAGTAACCAAATATTCAACTAGTTCATCTGTCCAGTAGGAGATAATCTTTAGTTTCATTAAATTGGTAGAAATATTGAGGGCTTAAAAATATTGGTAGCACTCCCTTCTCTTGCCCTTGAAAATATGTGTCAAGCATCTTGCTGTGCCCAACACATTCTCGGATCATCGGATATTTTGTACGCTGAAGATAATTTTATTTTCTAATTTCATTCCGATAATTTATAATTCATCACTGATAATTTTGTGACTGATAATTTTTTCACAATTGATAACTGATTATTTTAGTCGTTACCCTATAGGCAAGCAATGAACTAAACTCCATATGGGATTAATTTGATACCGTGATCCTACCTAGCGTGAATGACAATTTAATACGACGTATTGTGTCTTTGAAGCACAAGCTTGCTCATGTATGCTCAAATTCTGCATACATTATTCGCAATGTGAAGGGAATCTAGAATCACTGTGCATACCGTGTTCTTACAGAAGGTGAATGACAGTCGAATTTTACGTACCGTGCTTTTGCAGAACGAGCATGTCCATGTAATTGAATTATGCATGCGCTATTTTTGACACACAAGAATAACACGCAATAAAGTGTATTCTTACACGCTTTGTGATTCTCGATAAGATAACAATACTTTACTAAATACACACGGTATTCTGACTGCACAAGAACACATTAATTTTTGATTGTTATTATTTAATTGCTTTAATGTTGCTACAATAATCATCTTTCTTAATTATACCCTTGGTGTGTTTATTTATTCATTTATTTGTTTGTTTTATGTCACGCTTATTTAAGGATGATTAATGGCCGTATCTATGATACGAGTTTCACCAGTGCACAAGTTCAATAATATTCTTATCGCTAGTACTATTAGGATGGATATATTTGTTTGTCATCCACATCTGCAAAATTGATTCAAAGAAAATACTGAATCACGTCATTTTGACGAGCCGTTTACACTAGTGATAGCAATAATCAAAATCATCTATAATCATACATTGTTTATGATTAAGATTAATTACGATTATGAACCAGTTTCACATACCGGGTACGGGAGCAGAGTCTCCCGGCCGTCTGACGCGAGTCGCGTCCAGGTGTACGCGAGGTTGGTGGCGGGCACGGCCTCCACGCGGCACGTGAGCGTGACGCTGTCGCCGCGAGCCACGCTCGCGCTGCGCGACAGGTAGCCCTTCGCGCACCGCGGCTTGTCTGCTCGGAAATGCGGAGAAAATACGATAAGGACCGCGGCTTGTCTGGCGAAAGTACGGAGAAAACACCATGAGGAAACGAAAATTAATGCTTATTTGATGTGTTGAATTCGAGTGCGCTGGCTTCAGATTAGCGCAAAAATACGGGGAAAAAACCACGAGGAAATGGAAATTCGTGCTTATTTGATGTGTTGAATTCGAGTGCACTGGCTTCAGATAAGCGTAGAAAGAGTGAGAGAAAACGACAACAAAATAGAAATTAATACTTATTTTTTGTGTTGAAATCGAGTGCGCTAACTAAAGGTATGAGTGAGAAGCGTCGAGAAATATGAAAATTTAATTTAATGTACATTTACTGCGTTGAAATCGAATGCGCTAGCTTGAGATAAGCGTTAACAGTGTTAAGAGGAAGGGGGAAATACATGGAATAAGTAATATGTTAGTGATTGATTAAATCGATTGGTATGTTGTAACTAAAAATTCGCTTGTCACTGAGTGCGAAAGTCAGTCTGCTTTTAGGACCTGAAAGCTGAGACGCTAAACTGAAATTAAATAGGAACGTGTGCGAAATGAGTCAATAAGAAGACGCATATTCAGCTTTAGTCTATGTATGAACAGACGGAATGACCGCTTATCAACCAGTGTTTCCCCCAACGAAACCGAAGCAAAAGTATACTTCAAGAAAACTCACTAAAATATGAGCCAACTCTTCCGAATTTTAGAGTAAAATCTGCAAGACAACTCCCTCTCTGAATGCTATTTGTGATTAAATTCAATTAGTTAAAACCCCAAACTTGATATAGCACGTAGCGTGGCCGAGTCCATTCAGAAGAACTAAAGCTACGACGATATCAATTTAAAAATCTGGCTATAGATGTGCAACATCGCAGAGCTATACACTCCATCCCCAACATGATCGCGTCACTTCCCCCTAATATTTTCATGTAATACTACACTAAAAGCTGTCCCAATACAAGTTCAGAAGCAGCTGTAAAAGGCATTCACGATCGTTGTTGATCCAGTTACTACGCATGCTCTCAAGTGTGTATTGGATCGATGTTTTAAGACTAGGCGCACTTAGCGGTCAGTTGAACCACAAAGAGCTCTATTTACAATATTCGGGCATTGCTCTCAGGGGATAGAAACAATTCTTTGACACGCTATCGCGGCGCCATGAAGTTTTGCTAACACAGCGCTCATGGTTCTGCCTTCATCAAATGTAGTTCAATGCAGCATAAAATTCACTAGTTGGAAAACTGAAACTCTCTTTTTTTATTCTTGTATCCTTTGAGCATCAGGATTCTTTGAAATAGGTCTTATAGTGTATGGTCTGTATTGTTCATTCCTAACGTCAAAATAAGGCTTTATTCCTCCAAAATGCTAGTTTCACAGAAAATGAGTTGAATTCCTCTACACACGAATGTGTGAGTTGAATCTCTTTGCCCTCCTGCTCACTCTGCTGCGCTAAACTGCGCTGCGCCGATGTTGGAGAGTAATTCTGCTCAGATGTCGCAGGCGATTTCTAACGGGCGTAATTATGATGACTCGAAACTGAAAAGCGAAGGTATGTGTGATGTGCGAGAGACAGTGATGTGCAATGTTTTGCTGGCCATGGTAGAAGTGATGTTTTCGGGGCAAAACTTTTTTAAATAGTTATAAGAAACTGCAACTAAAGATGGAAGACATGCATGACGTACGAAGGACGGTGATGTGGAGGGCGTTGCTGGTGGTCGAGCCGATGATGTTGGTGGCCTCACAGGTGTAGCGGCCAGCCTGCCCCGGCCTCACGGACGGCAGCGTCAAGCGACCAGCTCGCACCACCGACAAAGAGTCCTGCTGAATTGGCGCGCCCTTTGAAAGAAAAAAATTTCTGGATAATTTTTTTTGGTACCAGTTAATGGCAAAAAATCCTGCTGAATTTGTGCGCCCTTGAGAAGAAAAGTTATTGGATAATTTTTTAGTAACAGTAAACGTCAAAGAGTCCAGCTGAATTGCCGCGCCCTTTGAAAGAAAGATTATTGGATAGTTTCATGGTACCAGTAAACCCAAAAGAAGCCTGCTGAATTGGTGCGTCTTTAGAAGAAACGTTACAGGATCATTTTTAACAGTAGCAAATGGCAAAGAATCCTGCTGAATTTGCGCGCCCTTTAAAGGAAAACTCACTTAATAATTTTTTAGTACCAGCAAACTCCTCTCTAAATTCAACAGCGGTCTTGGAAAATTGTCTCAAACTCATAGGCTCAGCAGCCAATTTAACTCATGGTGCAGTGTTGTACTCGAAGTGAATGCAAACTAAATAGAAAAGAATCAGCTAATTAGAGAACGATTTCTCTACGCAACCGCAGAGGTAACACACATCCTTTTCAAAAGACAACAAAATTAAGATAGCCCTCCAGTGCTTTTAATACAAAACAGACAAAACTTAAGATTTAATTTGGTGCAAGTGATCTCGCATAAAATATTTTGAAAATAGTGGTTGCTGTAACGCTAATGTTCAATGCAAACTATTATAAGTATGAATTTAGCGCAGGTCAAAGTAAAATTTGAACACACGCGGCTGCCATCGAAATAGACGTCAAAAGAAGTTCAGCAGCATATATTACATTGGGTTCGAAACTCACTGAAATTTTTTACCCTGCTTGAAAAAGTTTAAACCTTTTAATTAATAATAGAACCCAGATGTCCTATAGTCAACATGATTTGTTACATCGTATTTTGAAAAATGATATTTTCGCGTTCGCTTGATTCATAGTATGAAATTAACTTATATAATGTACAAGGCAGTTTTAACAGTGTGAATTTTTCAAAATTCGCATTATTAGTTAGTTTCTTCAGTAGTAATTTTGGATAACACACCAACACAAGACAATTTTGATGCATTGGAAAACGATCTCATACACGAATTTATTTTACCAAAAAATCTCATTGTTTCTTCATTGAGTTTTAAAGGAAAATATTTTTCATTGATGTTGAAACATTTGAAACTAGTGAAAAGCATGATTATCGATTAATTTTTAGATGATAAAATGAGTTATGTAAATAATCTGACTAAACTGGTCAGTGGTCACGGGTGGTTTAGAATGCTTATAAAATTCAGAAAATCTTTTTTGCTTGTTTGCCTGGTTGTTGCCATCAGCTCTTTGTTTTCAGAAAATAGCTCTCTGTTTACATAGTGTATAATGCGCCATCTTTTTCATACTTAAAAAATTCAATCCTTTTCCTAATTTGATGAGAAAAAGTCATGATTTTTTAGTTCCGACGTATTAACTTCATTTTCCACGCTGTTCTCTAGACACGTTCTTCACCAAATATCCATCTAATTAAAAAATTTCTGACTGTCGTTGGGACATTTATAAGGGCTTAAAAAGCCGGGTCATTTCGTGTGTGAAAAATAACTAATGTCAAAAACCCGATCCTACGAGTGACAAGTTATCTGAAGATTAAATTTTTTTAAACTTCAGGAATTTACAACCGTATCTTCAAATAACTTTGTTCAATAACTTTTCGGCATCCAAAAGTCTGTTTAGGTAACCCACATTTAGATGTAAATCCACAGAGGTTAAGCGCCAATGCTGCCGGTATCCACATTGAGGAACAAGGTGTCAAAACAGTTAACTTAAATTCAGCTACAAGGCTACAGAGGCTAATTGGGGGTACCCACATTGAGGTACCAGGCGTACAGGTGCGCAGGAGGGTTGGCTTTGACTTTGCAGCTGAGCTCCGTAGTCTCGCCTTCGCGCAGCTTCGTCACGTCTTCTGCCACCAGCAGCTCTACCCGGGGCTCAACTGTGAGAGGATGGTGGGAAAATCGAGGTTAATAAACATCACATTGACCGTAATTACTTGAACTAAAGTTCATTGTTCAACTCAAATTTAAAATTAATTGTTGCAAGCAATTTTGAAAATAGTAAACATGGATTGAACTCATTTAGCTTTAATTGAGTTTTTATGAACATTAAGTTTGTGACTACCGGTCGGTCAGCAGCACCATGAAAATTCCCACCGTAGCCACCGGTGGCGCACGTTGCGGTCAAAACGTTAACATAGGCTGTTCAGTACGTAAGTCAATAATTTCAGAAGTGCAGTTTTATTTGGTAGTGGGTTTTCCATTTTAAGTTAGTATTTACTAGTGTAATCTAAGGATTTTGAAATTAATTTTTTTTTAAATATACATTTTGTATTTCGTAATCTAGTCTAGCTTAAGGTAATTTTGTTTAGAACTTACTAATATAGTTTAGTATTAGCTAATTTAGTTCAGTAAAATAATTAAGGTTAGGCTGAGTATTTATTATTCTATTTTTTTTAACATTTGGTAGTATATTCCTACGTACGCCTGGTAGTTTTTCGATTAATGTGGATATTAATAACATAGTTTTCCAATGTTTGGTCACTAATTTTGCTTTGTAGTAGGAAATTTAGTTTATCAAGTATTAATTTAGTTTTGAGTTCAGTAGTTTAATTAGAATTTAATTATTCTGTTGGCTTTGTAATTTAGATTAGTATCTAGTTATTTAACGAAAAAATTCAGTAATATTTGGTAATATTTTCGAATGAATTCGTTCAAGTTTTGCGACATTTAGCTCCGACATGCATGAGAACCAGTTGATTTCACAGAAATTTTCTATTCACAAACTACACAGTCAGTCGATCGGGATCATTCAACTTTCTGCGAACAAATAGTGGTCATGAACATGTAATTCCACAATTCGGCTTAACCGTGGAACTGCCCAAACCCCGGCAGCAGACCAAAAACTGCGAAATTCAGATTTTTCCAGGCCAAAATTTCCAAATTATGCATTTTTATGCAGAAAATCTGGCCACTCAAATTCTAACAACCTTGCAAGGTTGCTAAATATTGAGCGTTTTTTTTATTTACCGCCTTTCGAATTAGTTATATTCGATCATTTTAGCCAGAAAATAACAGTTTAATAGAAGTAACCCTAACCTTGAACAGTCAATGGACACCATCTCCAATGCAAAAGTAGTCTTTCTTGAAAGCGACGTTTCTTGAAATGAGTTGTGCGTTGTCACAATTTCCGTCAAATTCACTGGAATTTTCAGGCAAAATAAATTGTTTGTAGAACTTGAACGATGCTAAAACTCAGGATTTAAATTGAAAATCAGAACTAACGCCAGGCTTTGATTGAAAGTTATAATTCGGCAACCACTCGCCCAAAAAAATTACCCTATCTGGAAATGAAATGCTAAAATAATATTGTAAAATTTCTTCTGAGAAAAACAGAATTTGTGCTTGTATATGTAATTACATTTGCAAATATGTGCTTATAAATGTCACTATCCAAAAAGAAGTTTTGCCACCGTATGACTTCTGTAACAGCTGATCACATGTGTCTATTGTTAATAATTTTTAAAATGAAAATTTCGAATTGAGCTCATCACTGGTAACGCAGCTGTAACCAATGAGAAAACAGCAGTAGAAATGACGCAAAAAAATCATTCGTTGAGCTATCACAAATATTCAAACCGACAAATAAAAGTTACTACAATGAAGTCTGGCAAAAGTCTTGATGATGAAACGCTGGTAGGGCTATTATCTGCCTGCTAACTGAAAGAGGTCTCAAATTCCAATCCCATTATTATTTTTCTATTAGTTTATTTTTTGAACAATAGAAGAAGCAGAACACTAATGCAATCAATAGACGTTGAGTCAGCTTCTGCCATGATGATATGACACGTGCGTTCCATTGTACCGGATATTTCGATGACTTTTTCAGACATTAACTGTAAAAATTGGTGAGACGAGACGCTCCTTCATGTTAAAAATAATTTCTCTCGAGAGGGAAAAAAAGCTTAACGTATGCTTCGTGTCGGACGGCAAATAATTCTGTAACCTTATGGCATTTAGAAGCCTTGGATTAAAATACCATCCAATTTTCAGAGGATGAATCTAATTTCAAGCTCAACGACAGCATGCAAGTGAAAAACTTCTCATTTTTTACGATGAATTTTATTCCGAGCCAATCGAGATATTAGCGTGGAGCGTCCTTCATGGAATGAAGTAAGCATCGCATTTCAAGGCTCGACACAAAATTCAGGATCAGGATTCAATTGAAGCTTTCGTTTCAAAAAAGCTACGATGAAAGCCGAACTCAGAGGAAAATGCGATAACTTTTGCCTCGGCCCAGAATGCCCTTTCTGACGCAGGCTACAACTCGCGTTTCGAGTTTTTGATCTCACTCAGCAACATTCCCTTTTTTCGAGCACAATTGACTAAGCGGCAGACGTTTTTCAGGCTGAAAATATCACGCAAACCAATACCCTGATTTCATTTTGATCTACAAACTGCTGCCAGAGTGGGAACGAGGGTGAAATTAAAACCTTTGTGATGAAGGCTCATTAAAGTCCAATGAAAGTGAGACTCATCAGCCGCCGCAATTAGGGAGCGGAATGCATCGTGCGACTTCCCTAAAAAGGGACTTCGTTTCGCGGGAACAATTGTGCCGTTTCTGTTACAGGCTGGCGGTGATCATGCCAACGGCTGTGATGAAACGGGCACACGAATTCATGAGTTCAAAAATTGGTGGAGGGTAATAAGTTCCGTTTGAAATTATCGAGCGAGGTAACTTCGTTACCTGTGAACATGATGCTGAAGTTCGACTGACTAACCTTCAATGAAAATTTGCGCAGATTACAATAGCTCAAACAAATACGGTAATTTACATAGATTAGTGTAGAAAATAGACAGTGAGATTGCTTCAGACAAGTGATCTAGAGCCATTTGCATTTTTCTACTCTAAATTAAATCAAGTTGTGAGGAAAAAGCCAACTAGAAAGTTTAATTCAAACGATCTTTTAAAGCTATGATGAAAAATTTAAATCTAGGACGCATCATTAAAAATAAACTTTTCTAGCAATGTAGAAAAAGTCAAATTTCAAAAGCCTGATTAAAATAGGCTTTTCAAGCTCTGCGGAAAAATTCAATTTTAGGACTTCAGGTTAAAGGAGAATTTTCAGGCGATACAGAAAATTCAAATTTAGGCCGCCTGATCCAGGCCATTGTCTAATACTTATATATATATATACATATATATAAAGTTGACAAATATATATATATATGTCAACTTTAGTGACCACAGCATGGAAGGTCGACTACGCAGAGCCACGTTACTATCTAAGGTGACACACCGGCTCTAAGCAGTTCCATATTATTCATGTAACGATCTACTAAATGAAGCCATAAAAATGAAACCTATACGCATGCACCACTCAGAGAAATTTTTACGTACTTGCGTGTGTCAAACGGCTATTCAGTGAAATATTTGTACATCTGGGAGCATCACCATTGACCACATGTTCAAGCGATCGGGAAACTTGTATCACATCTTAACACTAAATGTGGTGCAAACATTTTCGTTGAAAACTAGGAAATCATTGAAATTTCTGAAAGGAATATTATACTCTCGTCAAATATCAAGATAATTGTTTTTTGTTTCTCGAAACGCTTAGATTTTGTCCGTCATTTTGTCCGTGTTTCCAAAGGCCAGCCTGAGAAAGTGAAAATTTCGTGTGAAATAATACCGACTTGGGCGAAGTATGTCATACTTGACACACTCATATGACACCAAAGTATCATGACTCAGAAAAATGTGTCACAGTGTCCAGATTAATATTATGAATTCTTGAGACATTTTTGCAAGCCGGTTTTGAGACAGATGGACACACAAAAGTGTGCCGGTATTATAACAAAATTTTTTTCATACAATGCAGTAACGAAATTTGTGAATGGATTCCTACACCCTAACAAAGAGAAAATGTTAGATCTAATCTCTTGAAGAATTGGAGGGCAAAAATGCAGAGTGGCCTAACCCACAAATCAGAGGTCAAAACTGGAGAGTGAATTAAGTGATAATTCCCCCTCATAGCGGCGTAGATGTCTTTCAGGCAGAGTGGCGTAGTTCCTAGTTCATTTCCTAGTTAGTAACTTGGCTAGGAAAAGCCAGTTTAGCAACCCTGCTATGAACTTCACGCCTCTAACTTGAGTGTCCTAAAATTCTGTGTTTTTTGGGTTGGGCCACTCTGCATATTTGCCCTTCAATTATGACTCAAATTATACAGACAATCAAGTTACAGACCAAGTTCTTCGAGAATCACTTACTCATTAATTTCATTCAGTAACTTCCACCTTCAAAATTTCCATCGCACGTGGGGACTTGCAGTTGAGAAAAAATTTCTTTGAACAATGCATCGTAATTATGTTTTCTCAGTCAAATAGGGTGCGATATTTTAACCTCGTAAAAATATTTAATCACTCCGTAAAAAAATTTCAAAACGTTTGTTGAAATCTAAACTTAGGGCAATAGAAAAAAATGATAATCATATCTCAAATTAAAGCTTAATAAAAAATGCTAATCATATCTCAAATTAAAGCTTAATAATTACTGCCTTCAGAACACTCCTGAACAGTTCACCTCCCATTTCAAATATTAGGGGATCTCAATTGCTTGGAATTATGAAGAAGAAGAGTCATATGTTCATAAATCTCAAGTAACTGTAGTATTTGGAAGGAAAAAGGGCTAGAGTAACAGATCTCATTCAGAAAATATTGAATGCACCAAATAATCATACTTGTGTTCTATTACTTCAAAATAAAGCTACTAAAAATATATTTTCAGATCTGCTTTACGGTACACATTTGCATCGATTGTTTGTCGTACTCAATTAACTGAAAATAAAACAAATTTAAAGAAACAAGAATAATTTGCCCCTAGGATGCACCAAAACACCAGCAAATGCAGATTGAAATTTTCCATCATATATATGATAAGTGAAATTGTTATCAAAAATTAAAGCTAACTTACCTCCATCAATAAAGATTATCAACAATTAATAACTCAATGGTCTCTATCAATAACCATTTTCAACAATTCGTGATTGAACAATGATGGTCAAAAATTGAAAATTTAACATATAATTACGAAGCTGATCTGTCAGATAATTCTTCGGTAAGTACATATTTTGCCTAACCTCTGTTCAAAGTAGTGTTAGTCAACCAGGCAATATAAATTCACAGTTCGAAAATCGAAAATCAACGTCCCTCTGCACTTAGATAATTTTTAACACTTATCTTTTTGATGACCTTGAGTAACGTTTGCGTAATTTCCATGGAAATTACCCTGGAACTTAATCTCCTGTTATTTCTTCTTCAATTCACTGTGAAATTACGTCTTGACGCAAGACTCATGTTACCCTGCAGTAAAGTTTTTGAAGACATAGTTTTTGTTACTTTTTGACTGGAAAAATTACTACTGGATGTTGTTGTAATATTTTTGATGAAGAAAGTTACGACAACATCCAGTAGTAATTTTTCCAGTCAAAAAGTAACAAAACTATGTCTTCAAAAACTTTGTCCTCAAAAAGCCAACTAAACAACGGCCTGACATAACTTTTCCCGTTACAAGACTGTAAAACAACTGCCTGATAAAACTATTCCCATTACAAAACTATAAAATAACATCCCAACGTACCTATCCCCTAGCATTACTGGGACGTATCAACCACACTTTACAGTCAAATGACATTAAGAAACGACATCACGCGCTACTCACTCGAATTACTGAGCTACTATCAATCAGGATTACCGCACGTCTTTTTGCAGCGGCCAATAAATATGGGTGGCATCATGCAACCTCCCCTGGAAATAAGCGGCACTTAAGCGCCTGTAAGTCAACCGACTCTATAGTAAATTCGACCAAGTTATCAATTTAATGCAATCTAATTGGCCAAGCGCAGCCAATCGGCTAATTAAATCGATGTTTTTACGCTCGCAAGCGCGAGATCATTAGGGAATATTTCTAATGCGTAATTGTTCGCTGAGGAGTAGTTGAAAAATGGCAACATGCCTTTGTTCTGAGCTACTGGCCCAATGTGATGAGAGAGTGAAATATTTCCAGTTTATACATTTCCGAGGGGTAATCATCTCTTTTTTGAGACTCGGTTGTGAAATTAATGCTTTATATTCCACTAACGTTGAACAATTCTAACGTAAATTAAAGCTTTGATCCTTTTCTACAAAGCGATTTTCGCTACTGGCGCACTGATGAATGAGAGGATTTCAAGTAAGAAATTTTCATTTCAAAAGAAGTTAATCAGTAATATCACAGGACAATGGCAGACTAAAAGAGATTTAGCTTGTAAAATAGCAGAGCAATACAAATAATTGATGATCATGTCTCAAATTTAACACGACGCAACACTTTTCATTTGTACTTAGGAACATCAGAACTGACAGGAAATAAAAGCTCAATTTTAATAAAAGTAGAAACGAACCTAACTAAATAACAGCATATCTCTCACTCACCGAGCACAAGTACCCACTCATTCATACTTGCCACGAAATCTAACGAAACATAATACGAAATAAAAAAATTCCATTCACGTTTGTTCAAGTTCGCCCGTGAAAGCACGATTGAAAAAGTTCATCAGCAGGTTAGGTGTACACACAAAATCTTCTTTAGGATTCAGTGCGCCTTCATAAATTTAAGTAAATTGGTTATTGAATTGAGTGGCCCAGCCAAGATGAAATGTAAAGTCAGTCATTTGTCTAGAAAAACTTCACTCCTGCAATTCACACACCATGCGCAAGCGCACAAAAAACCGTTCGTTTAAAAGAATATGCAAGACAGTCCAGCAGTCGCTCTCGGGAAAGAGGTCTCTCATAGAATAGCAGATAGACACAATCGATCTAGGTATCTTGAATTTTAGGCTGTCAATCAAGTGAAGGTTAATTTGAGTCCGTGGTAAATAGAATATTTCACGTAAGACTCACTGGTATTGATCAGAAGCGGCATGGAGTGATTTTAAATTAATTCATGGGAGGCTAATCCAACCTGTTACGCCCTGATGGTCTTCAGGGAATAAATAAGAAGGTAAAACGTGCACACAACGCGATAGAGTCAAAGAGTTAGAGGTGACACACGCACACAACGAGAGGGAGTCAAAGAATAAAAGGGTGACACACACATAACGCGAGGGAGTCAAAGAGTTAGAGGTGACACACACACATAACGCGAGGGAGTCAAAGAATAAAA
>JACJUY010002299.1:45569-62155 GCA_014220935.1 Platorchestia sp. MABIK | reverse complement strand
AGGGAGTCAAAGAATAAGAGGGCGACACACACACACACATAACGCGAGGGAGTCAAAGAATAAAAGGGCGACACACACACACATAACGCGAGGGAGTCAAAGAGTTAGAGGTGACACACATACACAACACGAGGGAGTCAAAGAATAAAGAAAGCAACACACACACACACAACGCGAGGGAGTCATAGAATAAGAGGGCGACACACACAAAGCGAAGAATCGATAAAGCACTGTTCCGACGCCCTTAACTTCGCATTAGTGTTCACCCCGTAAACATTTCTATTAGATAATGGAATGACTGCTGTATTGTTGAAAAAAATGCTCCCCAAACTTTTTCCTTTCCAGAACCACGGGCGGTAACACGACACAATTGGTCCCTGCAAAGCAAGCTGAGGGTAAGGAAGTCAGAGAGGGCAGGTAAGAGCAGTGTAGAATTTAATGTAAATAGAGTCTTAGAACATGGAATCTTATGAAAAAATGCTTCCCACACTTGCCTTTTCCAGAATCACGGATCCAAACACAACACCCACGGGACTCACAAAGCACGCTGAGGGTGAGGGAGTCAGTGAAGGAAGGTGAGAGTAGAATAGAATTTTAGGTAAACGGGATATCAAAGGTAGTATATGAAATCTTATAAAAAATGCTTCCAAGACTTACCGTTTCTAGAACACAACACCCAGGGTACTCACAAAGCACGCTGAGGGTGAGGGAGTCAGTGAGGTTAGGGTGGAATCAAATGTAACTGGAGTCTCAAAAGTAGGAAATGAAATATAAAACTGTTTCCCAGACTTATCTTTACTAAAACACAAGACCCAGGGTACTCACAGAGCACGCTGAGGGTGAGGGAGTCTGTGAGGGCAGGTGAAGGCAGCGCGTGGTTCTTTGCCTGGCAGGTGACGACGGTGCCGTCGTCTGCACTAGTCACCGCCAGCACCACCGCCGCTGATGTCACGTTCCCGCCGTCCGCCATCTGACGGGCACCAGAAACACCTCGTTAAAAATTCGTTGGTCTAGGTAGTGAATTAATAGATTTATTTGCACTGCTGAGAGTGTATGTAAATTTGTACTGTGTAAGTATTGGATTGAGTAAAAATATGTGCTGTGAACAATGAGAATTCTATTGAACCAATTTTCGAACTGCATCGACCTCAAAAACGGAGCTGAATTGAGAAAGCTACAGCGCACTGTGCTTTGGAGTGCCGAAAGCCTCAAAGGAAATCCGGAAATTTAGCTGGAAAAGTGAGTTGTGTGAACACAAATGGGAACGGACTCTAAACAGCGTCAAAAAACATTAACTTGTGCTTCAATAATTAAAACTCAAATAATTTTAGGGCGAAATTAACCAAGTTTTCCCAACTGCTTGATGTTGGGGACTCATCTTTGCACTAAAATTCAGGGTACATTTCTTTGTTTGTAAGATGGTGTAACGGTACCAGCGCACAATGAATGAGAGCATCTACACACTTTTTAAACTCTGATAATCATGCTTCTTTATTAACTATTTGTCACCATTCACACTTAGCTTTCATTAAAATCAATTCATTGATTCAACGCGCTGCTCTCAGTAACAAAATAGTGCAAAATTGTAGTATAGAATGGTGTAATAGTGTAAAATAATTGCAGACACTATCTGTCCTACAAATACGATTTGTTTTTAGAGCCCCAATCTCAGATCGAAATTCGGAACAAATGCCCTCAATGCGTGGAGGCGAACGGATGAGTGCATCCAGGGTACATCCAATGTCATCGTGAAATTGCGTTGTGTTAATCAATAAATTAAGGTATGTAAAAAATTAAGGGTTACGTTCGACACGAACGGATGAACAACTTAGCAACAACTGCCATGTAGTGGAGGCGGAGGTACAAGTGTGATCATAAATAAATCAGATCCTTGACTTGCCTCTACCTTCCTTTGAAATTGGTTTACTTCAGTAGGAATTTCAACAACAGTCTTTGAAATCACATGTAAAAACAATAGTACATAAAAACCGCTTAATAATCATTACATCTGAACGGCTCAGTAGTTTGCTTAAATCGCAACTTGATTAGAAACTTAAAAACGAGGAAAATTCCAAGGAACTTAATCATATTTAGATGGAAAACGTTTCGGAGTCCAGCACCATCATCAGTTCAAACATGCAATCCATTATGTCTGCAATAAAAGAAGAAACGAAAATGTTGTAGACAGTCATTAAAACAGATCACGAAAAGAAAAATAAAAACATGTCATAAAAAATAAATGACAAAATTGCTATTTAGTTATTATTTGCAATGGATATGAACTATCGGTATTGTTGAGGGCCGGTTTTCGTTTAAAAATATGTAACGACTCTAAAATCCTAAGGTCAAATGAAGTTGAAGAGGAATTTAAGATTTTGAAGTCTTTGGAGGATATCGGAACGTTGCATTGCTCTGCGTGAGTGCGTATTGCGAAGTGAGAGGGGTGAGCTATAATTGGTTTCCAGTACGGAAGCTTCTACCGCGATGTTCGGCCACTCTGATATAAAAATTGCGTGACTTCACGCCGACGTACGATGATGTGCACTGCACACAACTGTAAGAACAAACCAGAGAGGCCCGCATCTCCACCGGAAGCGTGTCCTTGTACCGGAAAAAAAGAAGCCACCTTAAAATTATTAACCAGAGCTACACACAACTGAAGGTTTTGAAAGTATTTCTCACATAATAATTTTACCTCGCGTGACAATTTCTCAGAGGGCGCTCCAAAATACGGGAACGAGCAGTATAGATTGTCTTTATTGTTTTCTCTAATGGTTTGCGAAGAGTATTGCTTGGACAGAAATTTCTTAATTTGCGAATTGACGACACCCAAAGGAAAACCGTTAGTTGTAAAATACGTGCGTAAAAATTCAAATTTACAATGAACATTTTTGAAGGTTGAACATATTTTGTAACCTCTACTGATTAAAGTTTGAACACAATCAATTTTGAAACACATTGAACCAAAATTAAAGAAACGGGAGCTTAATCCTGTGAAAGTTGGTTTACGGTATACTGACGTGTGAAAGTGATCTCCGTCTCTCGTGACTAGACAGTCAAGGAAGGCCAGGGAGTTATTCTTCTCAACTTATACGGTAAACTTAATCGATTGATGCTAATGATTGAGATAGTTTGAGAACTGCTCCACATGAGAAGGATGGCTAAATAGAACTAAAGTATCGTCTACTTATCGATTGTAGAAAACCGGTTTAAAATCAGTGGGACATTCATCTAACCACTTTGTTTCGTGGAAACACATAAAAATGTTGGCAAGAAACGGTGCCAACGGAAGCCCCATTGATAGACCGTCTATTTGTTTATAAAGTTTACCTGCGAAAACAAAGAAAGATTGCATTACAAACAATTCCAGTAGTGTACTGAACATCTTGCGGGTTAAACCCATGAAATTTGAGCTACCTTCTGAAAAAATGATTTAGACAAATGTTAATAGTTTCTTTAAGAGGAATGTTGGTGTGAAAAGATTCAACATCAAATGGAGCCATGATTAAATTTTTTACATTTGGAAAACTTCTAATATTTTCACCAAATTTGAAGGCAATGTCGACTGTAAACTCGTTTGAAGTTAGATGATTGAGGACTGGTACCAGGAGTTTGCTTAATTTATATCTCGGACTAATGTAAGCTGCTACAATCGGCCTAAATTGAAATTTTGACACAAAATCAGGTTTATGAATTTTTGGTAGACCACACAGTACTGCCGGAGAAGAACTTGACACTTGCAAATTAGAGAAATTTTCTAATGGTGCGTAAGTTAACTTTTTCAAGCCACGTAAAAAATAATTTGTCTTGTCTTCAGCCCTCAGTATTATTTTATTCATTGGTTCTGTAATCGAAACAAATTTGGTGTCAGATATTAAATTAAGCATGCTTTCCTGGTTTTTTGACGATCAATCAACACAACTCCTTTCCCTTTGTCAGGTTTGCAAATTAATATCGGCTCGTTAGCGGCCATCGATTTCAAGAGGGATATGTCACTTTTATGGAAGACGGATGAGAATGTTTTATGTGGCTAAAAACTGCAATAGTGCTAATGAGCTAATGTTCCTAATGCTAATGTGAGCTAATGTAAAAGACACGCTTCCGGTGGAGATGCGGGCCTCTCTGATTTATTCTTACAGTTGTGCGCAGTGCACATCATCGTTCGTCGGCATGACGTCACGCAATTTTTATATCAGAGTGGCCGAACATCGCGGTAGAAGCTTCCGTACTGGAAACCAATTAGCTCACCCCTCTCACTCCGCAATACGCACTCACGCAGAGCAATGCAACGTACTGATATCCTCCAAAGACTTCAAAATCTTAGATTCCTCTTCAACTTCATATGACCTTAGGATTTTAGAGTCGTTACATATTTTTAAACGAAAACCGGCCCTCAACAATACCGATAGTTCATATCCATTGCAAATAGTCACTAAATAGCAATTTTGTCATATATTTTTTATGACATGTTTTTATTTTTGCTTTCGTGATCTGTTTTAATGACTGTCTACAACATTTTTGTATCTTCTTTTATTGCGGACATAATGAATTGTATTTTTGAACTGATGATGGAGCTGGACTCCGAGATGTTCTCCAATTAAATATGATGAAGTTCCTTGGAATTTTCCTCGTTTTTAAGTTTCTAATAATCATTACATTGATGTATTTGATTTAGTGTGGTATGCGCTTGTTATCCTCACACCTCGCTTGTTAGGGACTGAGTGGTGATAAAATATGAAAAATGTGCCGATTTGAAACAGGCAGTAGAATAGGGATAAAATAGGCGCTTGTAAGTTGAAGAAAAAGTGCCGCGAGGGAGCGAGCGATGACTTTCAATGCATTGAATTCTAACGTGAAAGAAAGTTCCACGTGGATAAATTATAAAACAAACGAGTGAAGAGAAATCGAACGTTGATTGCCTAGAATTTGAGCTCAATTGATTAATTTCTTGAACGGGTATAAAAGTTGGAGCAGGAATTACCACTGTACGAAGCGATTGATTTACTGCTCTAGCATCCTCGTAAACAGACTTCATAGTTCTCGACAAAGAAGAAAGTTTTAGTTATTTTCCCAGTTTTGAGGAATCTGATATTATCATCCAACGTCAAAGGTCTATACTTATTTCACAAATTGTAGAATTAAAAGCTATCAAAAAATACATTCCCTATCTCTTATAGTTCGTTCTCATTCAGAGCTTGCAACTTTTAAATGTACGTGTTTCTCATCCCAAGCGAAGGGAGAAAAACTGCGGTGTCTATTTCCCAGTCACATTAAATACATTTTGAATAAGCCTGAAAGAATTCGATTGAAAACCTAAAAGCATGCAATTAATTAAGCTCCATGACAGTCATTTCATACATGGTATTTAAATCCAAAAAAGAAGCTCCTTCGCTGCCCTGACTCTAAATAATGGAGTTCCGGCAGGGCTTCGTATCAAAGAAAATGGACTTCTCAATCAGAGGGGCTGCATTAATTTACTATCCTTAAATTTGGAGGCTCTTCTAAAAATGATAGGAGGAACTCCAGCTATTCTATTGTCTTCACGAATCACAAAATATAATCTCGCAATGTCAAAGCTTAGAACGTAATTGAACAGATTCGTAGTAATGAAGTGATCGTATGCATTGATCCTAACGTAAGTCAAAATAATACATTTGATTAGCACAGGTTACTAAACAATAAATTTCACTTGAAAAATCCACCTAAAACTAGATATATCATCCATGAGGTATTAATTTTGAGCTCTTTAATTGTAAGGATAATGAAGAAAAAATTGCCTCAACTTGATAACCTTGAGAAAACTCTCATTAACAGAGCAGGTTTCTGCAGCAGCCGTTGAGCGTTCAAAAATGTCGTCTAATTGCAGTATATGAAACGCAAGATTCTAAAAAGTTTTACACATTAAATGAGAAAAACACGGTTAGTTCGCCTTATCTTTAGGAGGGAAATTCAGAGCAAGAGCTAAGAGGCTGGCTTTAAAAAAACATGCTGAATACAATGATTTATTATACATTAATTTCAATCCCCCCCACCACGACGAACATGTTTTAAAACAGGATAAAAGCGCAATTTAACACTGTGTGCATGGAACATGGAATTTATACACAAGTTTGTTGCCGCCCCGCACTGGGTACCCTGTGAGTAGAAACAGTAAGTTTAGAAGGGAGGTTAGGAAACAAGATAAAAGCTGAAGAGGTTCTGATAAATAGGACAGCAGTGAACTGGAAAAAGACAGCAACAAAATCGAGAAAGAGTAAATTTTATTTTAACAAAAAGAAGTCTATCTAACTCTCAGCGCAAGACCTCACATTTTCTCCCTGAGAGTGCTAATTCCCACAGATACAATAGTTGTATCCTCCTGAGGGTAAATATCTGGATGCTTTCATTCATGTTGACAAAATATAGTTGCTCGTTTAATTAACTGCATATTGATACAGAGGGCGACAAGAGTGCAAGAGTGACACACCTAATCAATAGTCAATTAGTCATGGCCAAACATAGTCTACATCACAAGCGTAAGGAAAAATCATCTTTTTCCTTTCAAGGCTTTGGGTGCGTACGTAAGTAAATATTACATTCGTACTGTCCGCGGAATTATTCATGGCAAGTAACCTAATTGTCCATTTCACGGTACATGACATAGTCATCGGCATTAAAGTATAGATGACCTACTTGTTCGCATCACGGTTTTTGAAATATTTACTGGTAGTAAAGTATATACGATAATGTTCGCATCGCGGTATTTTATATATTTACTGGTAGTAAAGTATTTACGATAACGTTGTTAGCATCGCGGTATTTTATATATTAACTGGTAGAAAAGTACATACGATAATGTTGTTCGCATCGCGGTATTTGATATACTTGCTGGTACGTAATTGTTCCCATGAAATTTGTTGACATCTTTTTTGGTTCCATGGGATTTTCAACAACTTGTTCGTGTGCGCACACCGACGAGTTCGTAATTCTGCAGCCGAAACTGAACACAACTGTAATAAGAACCAAAAATACTCAATGTCGGCTGAGCATAAAAAACTGTCGGAATTGAGGAAGCTATTTTACACGTTTAAATTTATTCCTGATGTCTTTAGAATTGCAACAGCAAAACATTCTCATGCCAATTCAGTTTCGACAGTCAGAACAAGTTGTGAAGACGAGGCAACCGAAAGTCGCTTTTGATTTTGTGGTTTGAAGCGTCCTGTTGTAAAACTGTGAAGGCTGCTTTCAAGTCGAGACAAGTTGAAAAAAATTGTAAAATGAGTACGAGGAATTATTTTTAAATATCTACCACACACACGGGGATTGAAGATTTTTCTTTTCAGAAACGCATTCAAGATTTTTCTCTTCAGAAACGTTTTCAAGATTTGTCCTTTCAGATTCGAGTCGAAGAGAACAAAACGAAAGAGCTCTCAGAGCTCGGCGGTTAATTGGCTTAGATTCCCCAGAAATTGCAATCAAGTTTTCTGCTAAATCAGCGCTGTGTCTAGATTTTCATCTTAAATGCATTAACAAACTCTAGAGAAAGTAGAAATTTAGCAGATGGAATGATTTTCTTCAAAACAGCGCCAGCAACATCAAGTTTCTAAACACAATTAAAATAAATCCATATGTAGGCCCGCAAAAAAAACAGTACATTAATCAATGAAATCTCTTATGTAATCTCACATCATATACACTTATTCACATTTGCGAAAAAATCAGAGAGTCAGCGATTTTTGATGCGACCAGTTTTGTACTCCGATCTAGCTGAGGAGACGTCATACTTCTATTATTTTTCAAACCTACAACGAACGTAAGTGCTCTTGAAATATAATAGTCTTTGATGACAACATGAAGCCACTGTCTCTCGCATCAGAAAACACAGGGAACTAGATATGTCAGTAAACTTATGGCGTATTCTAGAATTCTTTGTAACCACACATCAACGTCGACTTTCCAATTCTTTTACGACAGATAAAAAAAAACTGGAACAACGGAGAACAAGAAAAGGACATTAATTAATAGGACAAGGAAATTTCATTGGGAATTGTTTTCGCAATGAAAAGTTAAATTTAATCTCAAAGATTTTTGACAGAGGGATCGTCCTCGCAGTACCGCAGCTCAGCGAATTACTGGGAAATTCTCGTTTAGCGAAAATGTTTCTTCGTAATGCACCAGAAAAGAACACAGTGCCGAGTAGGTAATACTGGCATTCATTAATGAATGAAATTGTCTACAAACGAGCGAGCTGTTGCACAATTAAGAACACGAGTGAGTTTTCAATTCCTGTCTTACCTCTGAAATTTTCCTTTAATTTTGTTTTTAAGACTTATTTTTTCTAGTTTAATGCAAAGATCATTGATGGACTTATCAAGAAAAAAAAATTCAATCGTCAAGGTTGTGAAAACAAGAAAGTCAAAAATTAAAAATTTGTTTAGACAAAAACCATCACCAAAATATGGAGTTTAGTCTTATGAAATAAAAATAAAAGCTCGTTCGTGTCATCATTGGTAAATGTTTACTCGCACATATGGGATAGAAGTGATGATCAAACTACAATGGGTAAGAAATCTCGCAGTTTAGCAGGCATTATCTTTCAATTGCAGCACATAAAACCGTAAGCAGATTTTCTGCCACGGAAACACCAGCTGATCGTCACAAATACAGTATTTCTTAGAGAGATGGCATAATCTAGTAGAATGACTCAAATCACTGGTAGAACATGACGGAAACAGGACTATGTTAAATTTTTTTATAGTTGTTACAAGAAGCTGAGCCTTTCTTCACTGAAACTTAAATATGACAGGAAAAAAAATTTCTTGAACAAGTTGTCATCTCCCTAAAATAAATTCGAAGTTACACGAGCATGAGAGATTTCACCAGACTTTTGATTGGCTTGCTCATTACTCCATCGCAAAATTTTGCAAAATGTCGAGAGATTTGGAAAAGAGATTTGGAAAAAGTGGAAAAAATACGTTCCGGCATCACGAACAAAAATGGAAACAACATTTGGTAAGCCGAATTTGAGCCTCGATTTACCAGCAAACAATGAATTCATAATAAAATGCCATTTTTGAGGTATATGAAAAATGCAAAAACTACTTCCCCGAATCGTGTGACACAAACTAAGTACGAATTACTGGTAAGTTTTAAATGGCTGGTATTAAAATCATAAAATAAAACTTCGTGATAATAACTGACTACTCCGAAAGTAGCTAATTTTCTCTTTGTTATTCCTTAATAATCTAATTGCTTTAAAATTTCGCACTACTTCAAAATACCTTTTATAGCGTAGCAGTTTCCAATGTATCTCTAAAGTACCTGTTGGTTTACTGGAGATAATAAGATTCCATTCACAAAATGTCAAAAAAGCAGGTAGAATGAGCTTCATTAAAACTGCGCCCGTAACATGACGTTCCTTATCGTTAAATGGATGGATATTAAAATACGGATTGTTCAAAAAGATCTATTCAGTAAATTGAATTTCGCAAATTTTTGGTCTATTTCGTCATCAAAGTCATTTTGTCACATAATTACGTTTTCTCATTCGTTAGAGGTATTAAGCTTGATAGTGGTTCACAAAAAAAGCATAGAAAGGCAATTGAAAATATGAATGAGATAAATTCAGACAGTTTGAAAATGGTTTATGAAAATTGCATTGAAGGGCGTGGCATCCAGCCATGGTTGGACGGATTTGTGGTTATGGCAGGAGCTTTCGGAACCAAAAACAAAAACAATCGGATCAAAAATAAAAACAGATACCGGAATGTAAATTAACATTACATTTCTATTATTTTCCGACATCTCCAAAGCCTGTCAAAACTGCTCAAAATTTTGACTGAAGAACAGTTCATTCGAAATCATCAGAGAAAAGTTTCTTCAGATAAACCTGTTAAATTTTGGATCGTAACGGTCAACATCGTAACATTATAAGTAACATTAACATTTTAATCGTAACTTTATAGGTAGGAAACCAAAGTGAAAATTAATCACGTATTTTTAGCTTACTCTAAATTTCACACCAGCTAAAAACACCGACCGCGGTAAATTCACCTTTTTTGGCATAAAACAAATTTCCCCTCAACAACAGACACCAACCGCGGCAATTGAGCACCACAAGTTCTGATGGAGCAGTCTAGAGCAGCGGTTCTCACACTTTTTCAACCAAGGACAGCTTTTATTACAGAAAATAAGCTGAGGACTCCCTCACATCTGTTCCATTCAAGAAAATATAAATGTAAATACACAAATATACATAAAAATTCGTTAAATTTTGCGGACCTCCTGTCAAAGTGCCACGGACCCCTGGGGGTCCACAATGTTCACAACACGAAATTAAATTAAACGGACATTTACAATGATTTCAGTGTAAACACTGGCATAGACTGCGACGCGTACCTCAATTGGCACTGAAGTTTAATATTTTGCTAGCTTTCAACGAGAAAAGTTGATCATTTTTTTATTGTTTCAGCACATCGTTCTCTTAGCACGTTTTATTAAAAAGTTGTGAGTAAATACGTATTAATAATACGTGGAATTGCGCATTTTAATAAATTAAAAAAGCTCTTACATCAACCCTCCAAATTTTGAATCATACGACTGAATATTTGAAAAGAATCGTTTAAAATTCACAATCTCTCTGCAAGCACAGGAACTCATTAACAACTACAGCAGCACTCTCGGAAAAATTTCCCAGCAGTCCTAATAAATTAAGTCGAGCATTTATCAGTGGTAAAATACCGCTTAGAAACTTTGCTCGTTGAGGCCATCATTGACGATGTCTCGGTTGCAAACAGCAGCGCAGCGACAGAACAGCGCCGTCCGTCTCTCTTGGGCCGCAAGAAAATTCTGTGGAGCAATTCAGCGGTGTCGTTGTTGAAGGATTTTTGCGATGTGATGCCCTACTTCTCCTTATGATGGGGATATGAAGGAAAATACGCGTGCTGGAAGTCCATTATATTGATGTGTTTGCTCATCGTTTAAGAAATGTTTCTCTTCTTCTTACAATGGGGATTATTACATCGATGCGTTAGGTTTATAGTTGAAAAAAAGTTTCGTCGCGACGCCCTTTATGAAGTGAAGAAAAATACGCAAATTATGAGTCCATTATGTTGATGCATTATGAAAGGAAGAAAAATGCACGAATTGTTAGATCATTATATTGATGCGTAATGTTCATTCACACTAGGAGAAATGCTTTGCTATGACGCCCTACTTTTATTCTGCTCTACTTTTATTCGCGATGAGGATGTGTGAAAACTCACAAATCAAAAGACACCGATGTTAATGTGTCAGCTATGATTAGTTATAACTTACTCTTGATAGACTGATATTTTTTATATACGTAGGAAAGGGACATTCTAGTTACTTTTTATCCAATTGAAAATTCACTAGAAAGTCAACTCTACGCTTTACTAAGTTGATGGCTGACATCCAGAGAAGGTTGTGAAAATCTATGGCTTGTTAAGAAAACGATTGCAAATCAGTCTTAAAAAAGTATTTGATTTCTGGGGAAGATGAGAACGCCTTTTGGAAGCTCGTTTTTTATTCTGCATCACCAAAAGGTAATGAGGGGAAGGAAGCATTGATAAATAGACATTTTCAGGAAGAAACATTGGTAACTACACAATTTTGGAAAGAAGCATTTGTAACTAAACAATTTTCAGTGAGAATCATTAGTAACCCCAGTATTATCAGAAAGAAGCATTAGTAACAACATTGTTATCAGAAATATGCATTGGTAGCTGTCGGATTATCTGATAGAAGCATTAGTTACTACACAATTATCAATCTCAGTGAAATCATCCAGAAGAAATTTCTGCGTAAGCCGTAAAAAGTTTTCTCGTACAGCGCGCCTCATTTCACCGAAGGATGGCCCCAGAGTAAGAGCCGAGGAAGGGCGAAATCATTTGCAATTTATTCAGGACGCGCTTGGGGCCCAGCAAACTCTTAAAACTTGCAAGCACTTTAGGAAAGCAGCTCTTAAAAAGGGTCGTTAAATATAGGCTAAATGGAGGCAAATTTGGCCAAAGCGCACTCTATTGGCACCTCGACAGGCAGGGGTGGTAAATATTGCGCGCTGTGGTCCCTCAAACAAGAACAACTAAAAGTGAAACGACAAAACACCTGCTCGTAAATAGTCGTAAAATTAATCTTAGCAAAAAATGGTTAGATAACATAATTTTGAAGGTTTATTCCTGAACTACGTTTCGTACGTAACTTAAAGGGTCACCCTACAGTTTGTTAATTTTTTTCTTCAGCAACGAACATTTTGTAGGAATAGCTTTCAGGCGAAGAGAGTTGTTTAATTTTTGAAATCTTATAAATTTGTGGGCTGTGTTCATTGAATGCCATCCATAAACAGTGTTAACTCATACTGGTCGCTAAGTCTGCATTAAACTATTGTGTTTGAATAACACGAGACAAAATTCTTAACATGCCATCGAACATTTTTACAGAGAGATGCATGGATTAACCAAATAGTCTATGTCGAATGTTATTCTCAATGTTCTCGTTAATATTTAATTATAACGCATAATCAAAATCTCCTACAACCTCTCTTTCTAATCCACTTATTCACAATGGAGGGAAGTTTTACATGATTACTCAGATCGTACTTGTAAACATCTCTAATATTACGCCAGCCAGCCTTCATTGTGCTGCTAATTGTTACGCAAATTGTCCAGGCTTCGACGATGGACATGAGCCGTTTACACTGTCTATCATTCCGTTGAAAATTTTTGAAAAGATGAGCAGAAGCTTCCAAATATTCAAAATTTATAGAACTGCAGAAAGATTTGGGGACATTCTTGCCTGCATCAAGGGAACAAAAGTTTTGAAAGAACAAACACTCATGTTCAACACAAAGCCTCAGAAGTTTTGAACGAACGCACACTCTGGTTAAATAAAAAGTCTCTTTTTAAAGGTACCGAAAACTGGAGTTATGCTGAAAACAGACTCCATTCTCAAAAACTCACTATATCACAGTGCAGTGATTGATTATAATTAATTTCATTCTCTCTTACCACAACAAATATGTTCAAAGAGGAAAATGATGAAAACACCATTGAGTGTGGAATTAAGGGAACGCGGAATCTATGCACCAGGTGTGTTCCCGCAAAGGATCCCGTGCGCGTAGAAATAGTAAGTTGAGAAGGAAGGTAAGGAAACAAGATAGGAGTTAAAGAAGACAGATACAGATGCTGAAAAACAGGACAGCAGTGAACCGAAAAAAGATGATCCTTAACAAAGCAAAAAATATTTTATTTCAACAAAAAGAAAGCCGTGCACCTAACTTTTAGCCAGCTGATCTCCCATTTCCCTCCTGGGACGGCTAATTTTTATATAGATACACTAACTGTATTCCCATGAGGGGATACCACAGTGCTTCCGCAGTTCGGACATCAGGTATTAACAGATTTGAAAGAAAAAACTGTAACATATTTTCCACTTCATTTGAATCCAAAGTCTTGAGCATTGTTCATTTTCATTACATTTGAATTCATCGTCTTTGAGCATTTTTCATCACATTTTTATTCATCGTCTTTGGGCATTTTTCATTACATTTTTATTCATCGTCTTTAAGCACAAAAGCAATGAGTTCGGTGTTTAACTATTGAACATCTTGATTATACAGCATTAACTATAGCTATAGATTCAGAACAATTCTATGTGCTGAATTTGCATTCACTTCACACGGTGGTCGATCAAAGTTCGTCGAGCAGCCATTCGGTTAATTCCTCTGGCATTTGAACTCATCTTTGAAAACAATGGAGCGCTTTTTATTAGTCATTCTTGTTTCAGCGTATTGAACGTTTGTCATATCAGCGCAAAAATATACATTTGTATCAAGTATTGTGGCAAACTTTAGCTTTTCACAAAAGTTAGAAGTAATTTTGGAACTTGGTGTGATTTTTGTGTCAAACGGGTATCTCAGTTCAACGCCATTATGAAAAAATTGCAACCAAACTCAAATAATTCGTAAATAAATCGATGAGAAAGACGAGCAATAGTTCGATAATTTTACAGTTGGTGTGCGGGATCGCTTTAATTCGATTTTTTATGGCAATGAAAACAGTACATCTCAAACTAATCAACTCGTAGACTGTTTCTGAGTTGTAAAATCACGCATTTTCCAAATTTTTGTTTGAACCAATCAATTTGGATTTCACAAAAAATCTGAAATATCAACACAAGTTATTGCTCAGAATGCTTATAAATTTTTCGTACATGTATATCAAATGACATATGCTATAAACATATCATATGTATTTACGTATTCGCCGAGCAAAGTCCACGCCACGAGCAAAAGTCTTGAAAAAAAACGCGTTCTTATGCTTCTTGTTTCACGTTTAGTCAATTGAAGCCGTAAAGTTTATAAATAGTACAGAAATACTATCAAATGCGGGCACCGCGAGTGGAAACAAAGGCTATCGGAAGCACGTCTCTGGTTCGAGCGACTCGCTTCGTGATGCGAGCGGAAACAGAGCATCTGGGCGCCATTCCCACGGCCCTGGCAAGTCTTGCAAGTGCGATAGATCAAGGCAGCTGAAACCACGTCTTTCCAGTGAATGCTCGATTCGTTTTACGTACAGCTGACCATTACGCATGTGCCTCAAAAAGTTTCATACGTCAAAAGACACTCAGCATTTAAACTGCTGGCGCTCCTGGTTCTATGGAGGAGAGCGCAAAAACAGCAGGTTTATTGCGAGGCTGATGACAGCAACAAATGAGACTGACGAGGCGCAAACGCTGGGCTGGAGATAAATGAGGCCTGAGCCAAGGGTACATAAGCTGGTAAAATACCCAGCTCCAATGGTTTCATTGTAGCCTTTGCAGTGTTTTGGGTCACTGCTGGAGGGTTTTGGCCTCGAGTAAATGAGTTCCATGCCAAAGCACGCGAGTTAACTGTCAGTTTTGGGGCCGCGTGATAGAGTTTTGGTCGAGTTTTAGCCTGATATGTGATGGCGTTACAGGCTGAACCAGAGTAGCTGCCCACCTGATGAGGAACTTTGGGCTCGTGTTTTGGAGAAAGACAAGCAATTCAGAGACAGATGTTTCAACTGTCAAAGTAAAACGTAAAACTTGTAATGATGACTTTCGTGGGAAAGAGTTTCGAAGGTAAATAACGAGTTTTGACCTGATTGAAAACATCGTGAGGGCATTAGAAAGAGTCGTCGGAACTGAGAGACCATGAATGGTTTTTGAAGTTGCCCTTTTGAGAGTGTCAATGCCTTCGAGTGTATTGTAGAAGCATGAATTATGATGAAATTGTAACGTGCTTGTAACACGTAACAATTCATGTAGATTGTAACAATTGTAACAGTTCACGGAGCAATCATCTTTCATGATGTGGTGTGCAACAAAACCAGTCAAGAATTGTTATTGTTGTGCCTCAGTAAAACAGTTCATTTAGTTTTATTTCAATTTCACAAGCGTACTAAAAAGAGAAGGAAAGAAAAATGTGCCTCATAAATTACTTTCTGGAACGGATGGGAGAAACGCGATGTTCCATTAGGAGTCTGGTTTTCAAACCTGTAAAGAAAATGAAGCGTTTTTCCACATTGTGGCATGAAGCTTTTATTGCGGCATGAAGGAATGAAATTTGAGTGAAAACTTGATGGCCACATAAACATATATGGTTTTGAAAAATATCAAAGCATGTTGATGACTATGAAATGATCATGAGTAGCTGACCCCGAAATTGTTTTTAAATATTGAAAAATAATTCGGCGAGCAGCCGTCACCGCATGAACGTCCCTAAGTTATAGAGCAGCGTTAATATATCATCAATATTTTTATACAAAATTTTATTCCCACTTCGTTCCGCACATGATCGCGGCATGAAAAAATCAGTTTTAGGAAAGAATAATTCATCCTCTTCATTATGCACAAGCTCAAACGACCTCTAACTTTCCAAGTATTTGCATAAAATGAACTTTGGATCTTAATATCTGATAAAAAATATCGGCCTAAAAATTTCACAGGTTGGTTTATCGCCGTCAAAACCGTAATAAGTCATCTTTGTTAGTGGCGATTTTTCACTGTGCCACCTGGAATTGTTGATTCAGTGACATCATAAGTTGTTTTTCACTCAGTGAAACAGTGACACAAAATATAGTATCGTCACCAATTCAGCGACAGTACATCTCAAACTAAACAGGTTAACTAAATTTAGAGATTAACTAAAACACTTGCAGAAAATGATTGTTTCTCCTCATTGAAACAGTGACACAAAATGCGGATTTTTAATAACACAAAATTAATTACAACTTCAATTACAAGTGAAACAAAATGCGGATTTTGAATTACACAAAATTAATTACAAGTTCAATTACAAGTTACGCAAAATGCGGATTTTAAATTACACAAAATTAATTACAAGTTTAATCACTAGTGACGCAAAATGCTGGTTCTAAGTTGCAGAAGATCAATGACACAAAATATGTGTCACGGCTCTGAAACAATAATCTAAAGTATCTGTCTTGACACACTAAGCATGACTCATAATATTTCTCTTGATTCACCGAAACAGGGAAACAAAATATCCGTCTAGCTCACAGAAACTGCTCTACAAAATATGAGTCTGACTCACTGAAACTGCGCAC
>JACJUY010002299.1:0-45187 GCA_014220935.1 Platorchestia sp. MABIK | reverse complement strand
ATATGAGTCTGACTCACTGAAACTGCTGCACAAAATATCTGTCTCGTCTCACTGAAATTGCTGCACAAAATATCTGTCTCGTCTCACTGAAACTGCTGCACAAAATATGAGTCTGACTCAATGAAACTGCGCACAAAATACATGTCTCGACTCACTGAAACTGCTGCACAAAATATCTGTCTCGTCTCACTGAAACTGCTGCACAAAATATGAGTCTGACTCACTGAAACTGCGCACAAAATACATGTCTCGTCTCACTGAAACTGCTGCACAAAATATCCGTCTAGCTCACTGAAACTGCTGCACAAAATACATGTATTGTCTCACTGAAACTGCGGCACAAAATATCTGTCTTGACTCACTGAAACTGCGGCACAAAATATCTGTCTTGACTCACTGAAACTGCGGCACAAAATATCTGTCTTGACTCACTGAAACTGCGGCGTAAAATATGAATCTGACTCACTGCAACAGTGACGCAAAATATTCGTCTGACTTACTGAAAAGTGACGCAAAATATCTGTCATGGCCCACTAAAACAGCGACATAAAATGCTGGTCACAAGTCTCTGGGGATGAGCGGCACAAAGCATGCACCAGCTCGACATGCCTAAGGCTAGACACAGAACGCTAATTCGGGTTTCCGAGCCGAAAGCTCCGTCCGCTCCGAGCTCGAGCGTCGAGATTTGGAGTGCGATGCTCATTACGTGACGAAGTTACGAGCCATGCAGAGCTGTGATCTGGAGTACCGTCCTGAATAATTGCAATTATAGGGCGGTAATGCAGCGATACTAAAGCTTATATGTCTCGTTCTTCCTTGGGGAGACGACAGGAAAGCTAATTTGTAGCTCACGGCAGGAACCACCGTCTACAATGCACAGAAGAGTGAAATTCAGCTACTGTCTACATTGAACCGAAGATTGAAATCCAGCTCACGCGCACTACTTTGAAATGATCCTGAAATGAATCCAGAGTGAAGAATGCAATACAAATAGCTCAGACATGTGCACTTGGAAAGAAGATCGACTATGATTTCGTAATGTTTTATTAGCTCTTCATAATCACGAAAAGAATTGGAATCACATTTAACACTTTCACACTAAGAGGCCAAGATAGCATTTTAAGGGTACCAAATTTTATTATTTTAAAAACACAAACTTGATCATTTACCACATGAAAAAATCTTCCAGCCGTCGACCACCGACGAAAAACAAAAACAATCCAACAACTCTGGACCAAAGTTGGGGACAATACGGGACTCGTTTTAATGGTTACAACTCACAGTTTGTGTGACGCTGGTGATGAGACTGCCTCCTTTCCACCACGTGACGACAGCTGGAGGGTGTGACCCCGATGTGACGCACACCAGCCGCACAGAGGAGCCTTCGTTAGCGGGATGCTCGCCCCCCCTGATGCGCACTTCCAGCGGCGGCACTGCGGCACGAGTTTGGGGAGCGGTCAGGGGAATGGTGGCGGGTAGAGCAGGGCAATTCGCTGCCGTTTGACTTTATGTGTTACAAGTATGAAGTCATATGGTAGAACAATTTATTTGCCTCTTGACTTCATATGATCTGATACTCGTTGTAGCGTGTTTAGCCGCATAGAAGAACAGTTCGCTGGTGTTCGACTTTATGCCGTTCATGAACGGAGTCATATAGTAGAACAATTTCTTTGTCGCGTGATTTTATGTGATCTTACTACACGATGTAAGGTATGACGTCGCATAGCAGAACAGTTTTCAAGCGTTTGATTTTATGTGATTCAAGTATGAAGTTATTTGGTAAAATAATTTCTTTGCAGCATGACTTTATACGGTATTGATCCTCGGTGTAACGTACAAATGACGTCGCCTCGGTGTAACGTTTTAAGTCACAAAGCAGAACAATTTGCTGGGGTTTGACTTTATACGGTGTTAATGCACGCGGTAACGTATGAAGGCACGTAACAGAACCATTCGCCGGCGTTTGACTTCGTGCGGTCTTAATACGCGTTGTGAAGGATGAAGTCACATAACAGAACAACGTGCTGCAGCTTGACTTTATGCAGGTAGGCAGTTAACATACAAATTCACTGCAGAATAATTAGTTACCGCTTGACATTGTGGTGTTTTCATGCCTGGTGCAACGTATGGAATCACATGGCAGAGTAACTTGTTCCCCTCTGATTCCTCACAGTCTGACTTACGGAACCAGTGATGTTACAACATATCGTGAGCGGTGAATCAAAATGATGCCGCGCGTAACAAAACAAGATTGCTGACGCGTGACAACCCGCAGTTACGCGTCCTGACTTTTGGTGTCAGCCATGGAAAGACCACACATTTCTGAGCCATGATACATTCTAAGTTGTAAAGAAAAAATTTTAAAACTTAACTAGACAATAGATTTTTGTATTCCGTCGCCTTCAACCAATTCGACTAAATATTTGCATTCAAAATTTGTGTAGTTTCCCAGTCCCTTGGAATTTGACTTTTTAGTTGTAGCCTAGATACCATGAAGTTCACTGATGTCCGCTAGTTTGGAGGTATTCGTCAGAAAATATATTTAAGGATCGAACGTCTGTTGTCAAAACGAATACCTCAAATGACATCATCAGATCGAATTCCTCAAGTGAATATCATCCTCAGAACAAATTCCTTACATGAATTTTGTCCTCAGAACGAATACCCCGTATGAAAGTTATCATCAGAACGAATACCTCAAAACTTTCGGTCATAGAGGGAACTATGGGGTATTTAACCTACAACTAAAATGTAATATTCCAAGTGAATGGGAAACTACAAAAATTACATGATAACGAGATAACTGCCTATGATTATGAACATCATCTTAAAGGGACGGATTTAGCGACTCAATTTGCGCATGGATAGTCAAAATTAGAGTTTGTTCAATTTGAAAACACAGATATAAAGCACAACACATTTTAGGTAATAGGTCACGGAAATTATACAGTTAATGATTGAATAATGATTGGTAGGGAGTGGTAGATCAACGATAAGTTTTAGTTAATAAAACATGTGAGAATTCATGGTAGAGTGGATGATTAAACGAGGGTATCAACGATATATTCCAGTTGAAAAAAATACTTGATCACTGTTCAATGCAGGCAGATGGATAGTAGATAAAACGATAAGTTCAATTTTAAAAGTAATACTTTATAATTTCATTGTGGAGGTATCAGACTATGTAGTAGAGCTATGTTGTGTTTAATTTAAAAATAAGCACCTTTGAGCGAAATAAAGTGGAATAGCAGATGGAAGACAGGGCTGATAAAAAAATAATCCTCATGAGCTTTAAAATAGAATGGATGATGGAACTATTAAATCAAAAGTGTTCATTCAGAAAACTATTCAGAATTTTACACGAAACAACTCACAAATGACATCAACGCGAGAGCTGAAGAAGCGAATATATATTGGGAAGTTACAGATCAAGAACCCGCTAAAAAAGAAACCTAGATGAGGATTTCGATCAGAATTGAGCTGAAGAGACGAGAGCTGAAGAGTCAAGTGAATGTTGAGAACTTAATTCAAGATCCAAAACCTGTTGAAATAGAAGCCTACATGAGAATTTCCAGCAGAATTACTTACAAGTGACCTTGAGAGCGAGAACCTAAAATAAAATGAAGGTTGAAAGCTCACACATCCAAAACGCGTTCAAATAGAAACCTATTTGATAATTTCAAACAGAATTTCAAACGAGAGCTGAATATTCAAATGAATGTTTTGAATAATATTCACTCATTTCGTATTTACATTTTTATAAATAAGAAATTTACTTATTTATATCATTATTAATAATACAAAATATTCATGTGAAATTTTAATATTGAATATTAAATATTAAATTAAATATTAAAATGAATATTGAATATTCCTCAATAAATCAAGTGAATATTAAGAACTTACTGATCAAAAACGCGTTCAAATTGAAAATTACCTGAAAATTTCAAACAGAATTGAACTTAAGAGACGAGAACTGAAGAACCTAATGAATGTTGAAACCTTTAAGAACTTACAGATCAAATCCGCGTCCAAATTGACACCTACATGCAAACTTAAATGAGAACAACTCACAAGTGACATTGAGAGCGACGGAGGCGATGCGCGGCGGGATGGTGATGTCGCCACGAGGGTGCAGCTGCGCCAGGCACTTCAGGGGCACGAACGCCAGCTCCCGTCCTCCAAAAACTCGAATTTTAGACGTGACCTCAACCACCCCTCCCCCCGACACCCCCACCTCCTCCCGAGCCCCAATTTTCTGGTCCCCCTTCCACCAGGACACGGAGGGAGGGGGACGTCCCCCCACGGAGGTGCACACCAGCTCCGCGTGCTGCCCCTCCTGCAGCGGCCCCACCGCCTCCATCACCGGGCGCGAGTTCCACGTGATCGACGGCGGACCTGGGGGAACTGGAAGGAAAATATTTTTATCGTGAAAGTGTTCTCTCAACGTAATTTCTTGAAATAGGATCAGCAAAAACTGAAATGAATTCAATTTTTAACGTGAAAATGTGATCCCGTTATTTCTCTTAATGGCGGACCTGGTGGGACTGGAGGGAAAACATTTTAGGTGAATGTGTGATTCCAACGTAATTTCATGAAATCGAATCAACAAAAACTGGGGAAAGCATTTTTGCCGTGAAAGTGTGATCCCATCGTAATTTCCCGAAATGGGATCAGCAATAACTGAAATGGATAAGAGATTAAACGTGAATTTGTAACCGCTACGCATTCATTTTTTGCAAGGGTGTTTGTTAAACTGAATCAGAGACAATTTTTAACGTAAATGTGTGATCTCAGCGTAATTTCTGGAAATGGGATCAGGAAGAACTGAAATGGCCACAACCCAATACCTGAAAATACAATCGAACAATTTTTATCGAAAATGGGAGCAGTTTTTTAAATGGAACGTGAAGAAACTGAAATAGATATAATTTGGGGCGTAAAATGTGATCTGCACCCATTTCATTTGGATTGGAGGGTAAGTTCAGAGCTGTTTTACTCAAATGTTGGTATTCTTTACAGCGACTAAAATCAATAAGTGTAATAGAAGAACGTTTAATTCTCAAGTTCCGGCTTCTTACAAAACATGTAAATAATTTTGATGTTAAAGGTTTAACTGCAAAACGTTACTGAAACAGCAAGAAAATGCATTCAAATGTCCAACAGCGCATACAACCGCTCTGCAAATATGCGTGTGCCATTGGAAATTGTATTCTGACCATTGAAGAGCTTCTGTAGCACAATTACGTGGCTTAACACAATGACGTGAATCTGTGACACAATGACGTGAGTCTGTAGCACAATTACGCGAATCTGTAGCAGAATTATGCGAATCAGGTGCGAGACAACACGTCAAGACAAAATTGTGAGACGAAAAATTTCTGTGTTGATATCAAGTTACCGAGCGTCTGGAACAATTGGTTCTATTAAGTCTGTGAGAATTTTTTTCGTAGCAGCGCTACGACTGGGAGCGTAGGACGTTACGTGCTGTTGACTGGTAGCGTAGCCATACATACTGAGAAGAACTTACGCTGCGAGCAGCATCGCTAAGGTGACTTGAATGGTTTCAAAATCAGGCTTCAGGAAGAGGTAGAGAGAGAAACGCTGACGCTCTCTCACGGTAGAAAATTAGGAAGGAGATTGTAAAACGATATCCGGAATTCATTTAGAAAATACTCGCATATAGTATTGCATTAATTGCGTATATGATTGAGTTACCGCTCTGACACGCTTGGAGTTGAGAGACTCCCGTGAAAAAAGAAGCTGCAGGTATCAGAAAAATGTGATTACGAAGAACAAAATGGGATTAAGTAGCACAAAATGTGACAAAAATCATCTATAAAACCCCGACGAAAGAGCGATGGCAGGGTTGCATTTCGAAAAATATATTATACCCGTTGTAGGATGAATAAATCAATAAATAAATTTATAGATGAATAAATTTTTGTGTGCAATATTTTATACACCTTTAATAATTTAAATCCCCCCCTTTGTTATGGGCAGCAATTTTGGAATGATTTTTTCTCTAATAACATAGAATGAGTTGAGGAACATGCGTACAACCAGTAATAAACATTGAGAACGAGCCTGCAAGTGTCAAATTAAAAACTTGAACATCTCACATATTCTTATTTGGTCACGGACTTCAGGCGCTCTTGGTGAGGGTGATGAAAGTTCCGTTATTTTTGTTGACGATTTGGCAAAAAAAAAAATTCGAAGAATCCAACCAAAAAATCATTTGGATTTTTTTGGGGTTTTCTTAGGTTAAAGATATTATATTTTTTGGATGTTTTTTTCAGTTGAATGTCATATTGCAGAGCACTTTGTGTTCCAACAAAGATCATTGTCTGCTCACATTAAAAAGTTGAAGAAATTTGTGCCACACTAATTTCAAGACACCTTACCATTTCAAATTTGCTTCGTATATTTAAAGCTAATTTCAGAGAGAAGAATCAGTTCATGAGAAAGATTTTAAAAGTCAAAGCCTAACACTCGATGAAGTTTAAACTTTAAAAAAGCCCCTGTGAAGAAGTAGCCTACAATGTTGAAGTAAACCATAAAAATAAATTAATCTACGAAGGTTTCCATACAAAGGGCATTTAAATTTCTCAGAAAATTAGTGCGTTATTATGTTACGTAAACAATAGTTCGTCGATCCCTCTCGATGCCATACCTAAAAAATTCCACTCAAATTATTCTGTCACGCATCATTTGAGGCATTTTACGCATGCCACTCAGAAAGTAGCTCACAAAATAAGCTGCTTTCAGCCCATTCAGAGGTCGAAGAAAATCGGAGGCTATTAGAGCGNAATCCAATGTATCGACGTTTCATGTTTGTACTTTATTGGAAATAAATGTTTTTTCTTTCTTTCTTCTTTCTTTCTTACTGCTCGTGAAAGTTCTTTGAAAAATCGTCAACGCAAGTTTCCTCGAGATCGACCTGGCCGCAGTTTAGGAAACCAAATCCAATTAGGCTTACGATCCACCTCCCAAGATTGGATTTCCATCCAGTATCCGGATTACGCCCCCGGAAGCCGTATTATTTAAAGGATGGATACTCCAGTGAATACTGAACTTTTATCGGCGCATTCGAGAGGTGACAGAAGGAGGCGACTGGAAGCGCTGCGGCCGACGTTATTGGAAAAGATGCATTATCACTTCGTGAGGGAGCGTCCATTGCGTCGGTTTTGATGGGGTGTTAAAGAATAATTAATGAATTTACTCGCATGACATTATATCAAATGTCTAACTCTGTCATCTGTTATGTAATGGAATTCTCGAGAGGTACGTTTGTTCAACGTAGCAGCAATTAAATTGACCTCGTAGGAGAGAAATATGCGATAGTATTTTACCAGAAGTAAGTTAAATTTACCCTCTTAAAAGATTGTCTCAACAAAAAGAGAAAAACCATTAAACGAGTCTGAACAGACGTGACAAAGAAGTTCTGCTTGAAGAGTTAGCAGTTGAAGAGTTAGAAAAACTGTGACACTTGAGCAGTTGTATTACAGCACTGAAGATAGAAAAGTGATACTATGACAATTTGGAAACCGACTGTCACAGTGGGATAGAGGTGTTGAAAGAGTGAGGGTATCAGTAAGACTATAACAGTAATAATATTAGAGTAGTTATACTACTACGTAAAAAGAAAGATACAAGTCAAGGTGTGGTAGCAGAGTGGTCATCGGTCACTAGAATTGCAGCAAATGATATACTTGAATAAGAACATTAGAGCATTGACACTCAAACTGCATTCGTTCAGAGAGCAGCATTTTCCTGAAATGGTTGACTGGTAAGATGCAACTCGGTAGGTTTTTAAATCTAAAAATATTGAATATGCAACGGTAAATACAAACTAGGAGCTGGTTGATATATCAATGGTAATGTCTCACTGCCACGTCAGTGGCTGAACGACGAAAAGAGCGGAGGTAAAAATTCACTATCTTATATACTTCACATTTATTGCAAAAAATATCGAATTCAGTTTTAAAACTCAGATCAAACTATACCGTTTTTAGAGAACAGATGTCTTAATTTTCACTGTGATAAACGTCTTAACATTTTTCACCGCGACAAATGTCTTTTACGGGAACATTTCTCACGACAACAGACTCCTTTTGCTGAAACACATTTTACTCTAGCTGAGAGGGAAACAATGATAAAGGAGTAAAAATGGTTCTTAAAGTCCTGGGATTACAATAATACTGCCACATGCTAACTTCCTTTCCTATTTGCATGAATTACGTAACACAATCGCGCCAAGCCCATAATATCAGAGACGGACTAATTTCTGCAGCTGGAAGCGTGAACTCTTCCACTGAAAGTGATCTTTCATCTCCACAATTGCTTAGTGTCGCGCTTCCCATCATCATAGATCTTAAGGAACAAAACTAGATACTCTGTATTTAATGATAGAAGATTATTTACACTTGGATGAAAGTGCTTTTTAGTTCTCTCGACTTCGAGTCTCGCGTGCCAAATAGTAGCACAGCTCATCGATTTCTCCAATACTGAGGTATCAATTAAAAAAATGGCTTTACAAAGCCTAGTTTTCCCTGAAGCCAACGCAACATTTTTTTCCTGCTCTTGGCGCAGTGAGTAAAGCGATACACTTTACGTAAAAATGTTCCTGGTTCATGACTTCGGGATGGCGCTAAACATTCATCAGAGCACGCAGCTCCTCTGGTGATTGTAGAAAACGGAATAATGGGGCACGAGTTATAAGAGAAAACCGTCCACTCAATTAGCTTACACTTTCTTTCCTGGTTAGGGTATAAGAGTTTAAAGAGTGGTCTTGACTCAAATAGGGCGACAAAACAGAACGATCAATGAAGAAATCAAGTGAAATAAAAACGGCACTGTGATTCCAGCCATAAAATGAACAACATTTTGAATACAATATAAGTAAATGAACTTTTAATAACACTCACTATAAGGCAATGGTATGAATGAATTGTAAGAAATTGTACAATCGTATGAATTGTTCTCACGTTTTCGGTAATGCATGTAAACCGCGTCACCTATACTCACTCGCATAATATGACACTATGGGGTACTTGTAGCCATAGTTAATGGTCATAAAAAGCTTCCAGGTTGGGTTCATATTTTTCTCTGCAAAACATTTATTCAAAACTTTACAGTTTCCTAGTAGTGTGACCGTAATAAAACTCACATTACCCTATTCATTACCCTATTGCAGCAGTTTGGCGTATTGATAATAATGCAGCGATACAGCCATAACTTATGTTTTTATGGCAGTTTTCTTGCGCGCCGTTGCAGTAATTTCGATGGTGAACTCCACTGATCGGAAACGTAAAAATGGTGCAGCGCTATACAGAAGTGATTACTATTGAACTATTTTGTCTTCTGGAAGAGTGGATTGCTTTAACCCATTGACGCATTGTTTCTTCGACACTAAACATTCAGCGGCTGTAATCGATCTTCGCTGCAACCATAGCTAGTGGCGCAAGGTATTGCTCTGAATCGACCCTAAAGTGCTTTACTGCGTCGAACTGCTGAAAAACGCTAGCGAAACTACTCCAATTTTTACCTGGGCATAGAATCCCGGTATTAGTGATTGATTTTGCGTGTCAGGGCCAAAAGAAAAAACTCCTCACTTCGTTTTACGCTAAATTCAGAAACCAAGTTATACTTTCAACGTCCGTTTATCGTGAAAAACGTGCGAACGCACAGAATTCTGAAAATTTCGAAATACACACATTTTCAAGCGTCATTTGCAGTTTTCCATTGGTTAAGAGTGATTAATGAAAACAAATTGAAAATAACGTATTCGTAAACCTCTAACTGGTTGCATTCATAATGCTTTCGCTAAATTACATTGAACGCCAAACCTGCTACAGCCCAACAAACGAACTGATTTCTATCGAGGGAGCATGTCATCAACGTCAATAATTTATTCTTCAGTAGGAGAACATTTTTCTTCGAGGATACCATCCAAAAAACTTCGTCTTCTTTCAAAAATTCTAACGGGAAACGGCACAGATCGTTCATGTCGTTCATGCATTTGCAGAAAAAAATCATTTTACTCTGTCCTGGGACCGGATTTTCAAACAACTTACGTCATCGTAGCGGTATAACAGGCAGCGTAAGTTCTGTCGAATTGACTGCACAATGAGCTTTAGCACGTAGCGTTGTCAGGTCCACTTAGGAAAACTTACACTGGTAACTGCACAGCTGCGACGACGTTAAATTCACGCTGGAATATTAATTCACGCCTTAAGCTGAAGTCAAGTCCACTTAGGAAAGCTAACGCTACCACTGTGCGACTACGACGACGTTAATTAATTTTAAATTTAGCCCAACTCTTCCTGTTATCATCACTCACATCATCCGAAGTCAGATCCACTCAGGAAAACTTACGCTACCAACTGCGCGACTACGACGCACAGTTCTTGGTTTGCCCATCTCTTCCTAATATTTTAAAATTTAGCCCAACTCTTCCTGTTGTAATCACTCACGACATCAGCTATGAAGGGAGGCTCCACTGCATCACGCATTTCTACATGGAGGAAGCCCTCACATCAAGTCCATGTCGGCCAGCACACGGCCGCGCTCCGAGGGACGTAAAGTGCACAAATTTACTTGCTTGCACTTACGCTTATCACTTCAGGCGTCTTCCTGCTCCACACTTATCATTTAGCGAAGATAAATTCGGGGCCGCAAAACTGCACCTGCTCCAAAGTGCACCCGAGCAAGTCTAGTTTTAACGACCAAAAAAGTAAGCGAAGGGAAGAGTAGACCGTAGAGTGGAGACGAAGATGTCATTTTATGCGCATTCGTCCTCTCCAGTGCAAGCAAACCTTGGCTCTGCTCTCGGATTTAAAGGAACATAATCTGGAGATGAGAATGCAGATGTCTCACAAATGTGGGAAATATGGCCAATGAGATCCATAAGAGGAAAAATCTTCCTGTGCGTGCGCAAGAGCCCCGACGTTTACGGCTCTAATGAAATTCGTTAGGGAATTTTATTACTCCCTGCGTCATTTGTTTTCGTACAATAATTCCAGTCTTATTATTTCATGATACATATTGAGCAAGTGAATAAAATGTTACTTTTTGAATTTCATTTTCTTCTAGCGGTTCGATACGAAGAAGTATCAAAAATTTACGCGTATAAGTTTGCAAAGTTTCATTTCCAGGGTGTATGTGGTCTTGACTACCAATGCGTTCCAACGTCGCTGAAATGACTCTTCAAAAACAAAATGACTTGATGATAAACAGTGCTTGCAACGCTTTTTTCCTGCGTGTATGCAGTCGTGACTGCCTGTACCTCCGAATGTTTCCAAAATGACTTCAAAAAATCAAAACTATTTCAAAATCAACTTGGCGGAGAAACAGTGCTGCCCGTCACTGAGCTTTCTGCGACCTTTATTTCGAAGAAATGTTTAGCTTTAAATAATGCAACTGTTAATGTTTAACTATAATACAAGCAAATAATCCATGATATCCCGTCTGCTTAATTTTCTGTTGTAGGTTGGACGTCAGTATATACCTGGTAACTAGCATGCAAAATTGTAATTTGTTCATACGTTCAAGACAGTCAAACATGCAGCAAATGAGCACTTATACATCGTCAGATAATAAGGTTACTACAAGCTGCCCCGCAAAGATATCCTTATATATTAGCATCTGATCGATATATTATTGTCAGAAAACACTTAAGGTTGACTTGTCACTGAGCCACAGCTAAAGTGCAAATGCATGGCACGCAGTTCCATGTCGCACGACAATTTGTTGTCACTACAAAAAACTTCAATGCGAGTTACGGGCGTAGGTGCACATGTATGCATATGAATGTCGAAGCAGATCAACAGGCTGATTATATTCGATTGTAGGATAATCTGTTTTTAGTGAGGCTGAAATGTCACAAAAAGTGTTGTAAAATTCAATTATTTCACCAATGTTATACGCGCGTTAGTCTCACTCTTGTATTTGCATAAGTTTATGGTTTATTAAAAGGCTAGTGTCTTGCGCGTGTGATAGCAGTTGGCACTGACGCAATAAAATCACCTGAAGGAACGTTAATTTTCAATTTTCCTACACTGAGCTTCCAGTTTCACCGATGTACAGAGTACTGAAAAATTCCTTGGTCTTACAAAATGTCAAATTACCGTGTTCATCTCAATATTCATAAATTAGCCAAATAACTGTTACGCGATAAATTTAAAGCCTTTTTTGATTACGACCTACTTTGTATTATTAAAAATGACCCCTCTAATTCAAATCAGGTGATCAAGTTTACCTTGGGGACTTTCTACTGCATCACTCAGCAAGTTTTGGAAATTTTTACCCAAGTCTTTTTGGAAGACCTCTTGAGAACTTCAGTTGTTGTGCGGGGGAAAACGCAAGACATTTCCAGCAAAGAAATCATTTCAGAAAGAAATTGGAACATTGCGACACTCAAGATGACACCAGCGGAACTTTGCGTCCCTTGCACATATAATATCCCCGAAATACTCGAGTCCAATAACTGAAGCTCTGAAAAGCTTTTTGGCGAAAACATAAAGAAAATTTTTAAAAACATGCTCAGTGATGCGGTAGAAAGTTTCCGAGATAAACTCGACCATCTGGTTTAGATTAAAGAGGACTCATTCTCTACATTATCATATACAGTTGTTGCTTGCTTAGTTGATCTGTCGCTTTGTCGTGGTATTAAGGATATTATGGGGGAATGTTAAGGTTAATTTATGATAAGAAGAAATTGTTAGTTTGTCATACATTGGAATCAAACTGGATGTGGTTAATTATGATCGTATCTGTGAGACGAAACGAAAAATCCCGTCATTTTTGACGGGGCGTGCGCACCAGGTTAAAAAAAATCGAGTCTGTTGAAATGTAGATAATGGTTCTACGTATATCGTGTAATAGTTTTTCTATGTTCCTTCATGAACAATACGTAATTATTAACTTGTTTGTATATTGTAGTTCAACTGAACCTGAACAATAATTATTCATCAATATTTCTCGCAATCACATACTTCGAAGCTTTGATTCCTTTGCCAGACAACATTCTAAACATTCTGCTTAGCACTTTCTAAATTTAAATTTCAATAGTCGCTTCGTTTTTATTTCCTGTGATAGAGTGCAAAATCACTCACTGATAACGAAGATCAGAAAGGCCTGGATGTATTCGACGCAGAACGTTTCCTTTGGTAGGCATGGCTTTGATAGACAAATTTCCAAATTTTATTTCAATAGTCTGTTAGTTTCAACTTCCTTCGATTGAGCGTAAAATGACTCACTGATAACGAAGAGGGTGAACGCCTCCGTGGTGGTGGGGGACTTGATGTACTCGACCCTGCAGGAAAAGTCGCCATGGTCGCCGACGGCCACAGGGTCGATGCTGAGGACAGGCACGGAGGCGGAAGACTTGAAGAACGCGCGGCGCCCCAGCACCGTCTCGTCATACCAGCGGTTGCCCTCTGCGAAGTCGCTGTTGCGCGCATCGTAACTGCGGGAAAAGAAACATTGCATTTCATTAATGAGACGTGGATTTATGAAACCTTCATATTCCCTACAAGGATTTAAATTACTACCATTTTAAAACAACCATGATTTGTTCAACAATGATTTATAAAACAAAAATTTTAATACAACCATAATTTACACGACCATATTAATACATCCATGAATACGACAATGATTTATGATATAATACATACATTTTCATTTAACCCTGATTCATACAACCATGATTTATAATGCATCTATCATGTATAATACCACCATTTCAATACAACCATTATTTATGCTAAAACCATTTCTTTACAATCATGACTTATAGTTCAACATTGATTTATCAAATTTAAACAACCAATTTACCACAAGTGATCTATCAAGCAAAAGAATATTGACACTAAATTTTTAAGATAGAGTGGATACAGGAATAATTAGCAGAACCAAGCTAGTGAACTGCTCAAACATCGTTTTAATGTTGCATTAATTTCAATCTTTGATTCACAAGCAAAATCTTCTCTAAATTTTATCAGTTAATCGACGAAGGAGAAAAGTACAGAATTTCTCTTAATTGGCGAAATTGCCAAAAGTCTACTTTTGAGCGATTTTCAAATCGTCGAATTGTTTTTTTCCTACGAATAAGAGGGAGACTGCCAAGATGTGTTCGTTTTGTGTGAAAGCACGTATCTTTTTGAGTATTCCTGGGTTCGATTCCTTGTGCTGGCTGAACGATCTAGCCATTAGACCTAAATAGAGGAACCTAATAGATATTTTTGTTCGCATTTGAAACCGCGGGAGTGGAAAAATCAAAATCTACTATTTTTAGAAAAAATCCTGCTCCAATGGAAACAACCATTTTCTTCAACCGAAAAATATGTTATTGTATTCAAACTTTTCTGCTAGAAACAATTTATTGCTGTATTATATGTACTATCTTTCCCCATCTACAAAATGATTGAGTTATTGCTAAAATGGAAGGTAGCACGGCTCATGAGAGACATAGTGCAGAAAAAAACTCCTGTCCGAAGGACCGTACTCTCAAATTTACTATGCTGGTCACACTCTTGGAATTTTATTCGACACTCAACAGGCTTCCGCTGGAAAATATCTTAATTGAGGATCGTTAATACTAAAAATGAGTTCAACGAAACAAGTAGTGGTTATTAAAAATTGGCCATTAAATGGACTGCATTTATCAAAACGGGGAAAGTGAGAAGTCGTCAGTTATTAGTGACATGAATGAGGCCGACTAAAATGGGTTTCAAGGAGCTCGAATTCATGGTGCAACTTATGTCGAGCGTTGCTCAAAATTTAATTTCGCATGGAATTAATTTTCCTCATTATGACTGGAGCAGCGAATTAAGAGCCTTGATGATGAAGTATGAATTTTATAAGAAAAGAATGCATCTGTCGTCAATGTAATGAAATTTTCTCGTTGACTCCTCCAAGTTGTCAACCAAAGAAAACTCTCGCGCGTTTGAAAAAGTCTATTGAGAAAGAAATGCATTTACGTGTAAGGAGTTCAATGAAACCGTTTGTTGCATGTAAGAAAGCATTAACTTTTATTTAAGATAGTACTAAATTTAGATCATGAAGGTCGCTAAATGATGTAAACACTGAGCGAATTATCACCAGCGATTTACCGCAACCTGACTTGAAGCTCAAAATTTGCTGCAATTATCATAAAAACATAACTTTGAATCATAAATCATTTAATAAATATTAAAACAATAATATTATCGTATCTACACTGAGAGGGACTTTTCAAATACGACTTTCTAAAACCTGATTCAAAACATGAAATATAGGGCATCATTGACAATCAATCATATTAAATAATACGATACAATAAATATCACAACATCAATAAAATTTTACATTACTTTAATTTTATTGCAATGAAGTTGTATGTTAACAAAATGATTATAACAGCATTCAATAATAAAGAGATGAGTACAGCGAGGCCCACTGGGAGCTGGTGAAGGGCCAGATGGCGCCAGGCTGGCGGCGGTTGCTTCATTCTCCAGACCGAAGAAAAAATAAGCCAAATCCTTGATCGACGGCTTCACGCCTCATAAAACTGATATCTTTACATGAGTTTTGTATGTTATTGGAGTATTATGGCGATGTTTGTTTACTTAAATGAGTTTCAGTGGGCAATTTCTTTGTAATTTGTGAGTTATGGTGTTTACGTATTTATCTCAGTTTTAGTCTAAAATTTTTTCATAATTTCCGTGCAATGTGGATAATTATATATTCATTTTCAGAGTGCAATTTACTTTATCACTTTAAGAGTCTATTTCATTTATTTTATAGTTTCAGAGTGGGATTTATTCGTAATTTGAATTTTATGGTGTAGTACGTAACGTTTGTGGTGTAGTACGTAAGGTTTATGGTGTAGAACGTAAGGTTTATGGTGTAGTACGTAAGTTTTTTTGAGTTTCAATTATCAATTTTTTCATAATGAGAGTATAGTGGTCTTTATTAACTTATACTAGTTTCAGATTTAATTTTGTTTCATAATTTTTGTTCAATGGTGATACTCATTTGTTTAGTAGAGTATCAGTATGGAATTTGTTTATTGTTTGAGTTCCATGACGAGATTTTTTTTTAAATGAGTTTTAGCTAAATTTTTTTTGTTATTTAAGTTTCATTGCGCAATTGTTTCACTTATTTTTGGTTCTATGACAAAATTTAATTATTGATTCCAGCAATCTGACGATATTTTTCACGTATTTCAATTTCATGATGAATTTTGTTCACTCATTTGGGTGTCATGTTTAAACACGAACAGAATCAGAATTTTAACAATGAAATATTTACTTAAAATCCTATAACAAAATTAACTATTAGAAAAATAAAGAGTACTGCTCATGACACTAAAGACAACATGAAAGTGTTAAGAAAGTGTCATGAAAGTGTTTAGTAAGATTTTGAAACAGAAAATAAAATTATCTTGTAGACATTTTAGGCAACTATTTATGAAGTTACTTTCGAATTCATTTCAGTAGCTTATCATATAATCTGGAAAATTTGAAAAATTCACGAGTAATGAAATATTTGCATTTTAATTCTCAAAAGAATTAGATGAAATTTTCAATACTGTATTTTCAATTCAAAGGGTCCCTGTCATGAAAAATTACAGGCAAATGGGTAGGTATATAAGAAAAACATTCTGCATGAGATAGTACAAAATTGTAACTAATCACAAAAGTTAAATAATGACACAATGACGATGCTTTGCGACATTCAAGTTACCAGTTCGGTGTCTGATAAAAAATAACAAAAATTCATAACTCGTGAATAAACAAACGATTTACTCGCACGACTTTCGCAACAATATAGCAGAAACCCGTGAACAATAAATGATCATTAAATAATTCCGTATAGGTCAAGACGTAATAAGATGCAAGAAATTAAATAGACTTCTGAAATTATTTTACAAAACGACTTAGATTAAAAACGCCTCACCCCCTGTAACTTTTGACGTCGAGTAAGTGCATGTAAAGCCCTACTGTGAGTTACGTCATATATGATGTATCTTTTTCTTATTGGAAATTTTTGACAAAAAAAAAACAGATCTTAAAAAAAGATAACTGTGACTATGGCAGATGAAAGCACGCACTCGCTGACGACATCGTATTTCCAAGAAGCAAAGAAGTCTGTCTTTTGGGGGCTTTGTATCTCGGGAAGACTTTAACGACCAATTTATTACATCATTTTGATTGCTCCTAAAACTTCAGAAGTCAGCACTGCGTAGCGAGAAAAATTCAGTCGACTTGTGCATGAACATGTTTGGTTGATTAGGCTGGTGCATTCAGCTTAGAAGTTTGGATCTCGTGAGTATAATTTCAGGGAGAATGGGACATGAACACGACTGATTAACCATTATTTACTAGCCATTATCAAAATGGTGTAATTGAATGGAATTCGACATATGGTCGTAAAAGTGTATTAATTCATTCTCTCGGTTTTACCTTGTTCCCCATTCACACAGAACCTAAAGCTGTACATTCGTAAGTTGAAATCTTACTACACGATGAACAGAGTTAATTTCAGGTTAGAAGCAAGAAATTACCCCATATTTCTAGCAAAGAGCAAAAAGTTTGCCTCAACTTTTACCAAAAATCAAGAAGTCAGCCTTAATTTCTGGCAAGTAGCCTGAAATTACCTCAAACTTCAATCTTCTTAAGTGATTATTGCTCCATATTTCTCTCTCCGTTGATTTGAATCAGTCCATTACCAATGTCACATTTCAATGATCGATGCCTTTAATGTCTGGAAAAAAGCCAGATATCGTGAATCAAAAATAGTGAAGCAAAAACCTCGCCATTAGGCAAGAAATTGGAAATTAGCCCTCGTTTCAGTCCTCGTAATCAGCTTCTCTTCATTTTCTCAGTTGAATTTCAACGAGAAGAATGAAGGAAAATCGATAATAAGGGTTGGACTTGAGGTAACTTTCTGGTTTCTTGCCGGAAAATAAGGCTAACTTCTTGCTTTTTGCCAGCTAAGATTATCACATTTTAGTGATCATAAAAATCGCGTTGGAAGTTTTATTTACGCTATGCAGCAACGCGTCGCACCTCCACTACATCATCGACACAACCTATAACCAGCAGAGGAAGGTTCCGTGAGCTCCTTTTTCTCTCATTTTCTTGAGGCACACCCTTTCAGAACTACACCTTTTTCACTTCAAATTAACCCAAGTCAAGTTTAATTTAATCCAAGTCAAGTTCAATTTAGTCCAAGTCAAGTTCAATTTAATCCAAGTCAAGCTCAATTTAATCCACGTCAAGTTCAATTTAATCCAAGTCAAGTTCAATTTAATCAAAGTCAAGTTCAAATTAATCACAGTCAAATTTTACATACATGTAGGAATACTTTTTGAATTTTATGTATGTAATGTTATCTTCCGTACTATCGGTTTTTAAAATAATTTTAAAAATGCCTTTTTCAGAATCTTATGTACCGATTTCTCTAATATAGGAGTAAAGAAGAAAAGTGTTTCTTATTGAATTTGAATGAGAGCTTCTCTCAAGATGGATCTCTACAACCAATCAACGGACTATGAAACAAGGGAAGATGAACAAGAAAATATACTCCCAGGTGTCAGAAGAGGAGTGAAGAGAGGAAAATACAAGAAAACACGAGAAGAAAAATGCAGAGTGATATATGCTGCATTGAAAGATGAAGATTGGAGAACAGTGGCGACATTTTTCTTGCTAATGCAGGAATGTATCTGTGTAGTAATGTACTCATATAAATTGTAATCAAACGGAATCGTACATTAGTGCTCAGTGAATCGCATTTGTATATTTAAAGAAAAAAAGATTAAATAAACGTACCGTCCGGTAGTATTTTTTTGTATTTGCATGTATATGATTTCATATACATGAGTGATAAAGTGGAATTTCACGTATATGAATATCTAAAAGTGTAAATAAATCCTCGAAGCTATGTGTATGTGTAACATAAAATTACCTTTTGAACATAAATATTTGAATGTATGCACACAGTCATCAATGTAGAATTTTAAAACAACTTTAATGAGGAGTATAATACGAAGTTTTTACAATTGACTTGCATCTTTTACACCGCTCAAAGATCTGAATCACACTCTGCCTCCTGATACTGGATACTTACCACATTTTACGACAGCTTGTTTTTGTATTGCAGAAATTTTATGCATTCCTTGCTGAAAGGAAAAACGACTCTCTTGCTCATCACATCCAATAGATCCATATTTAAAACAAAAAAGCTCAAATTAGCAGGTGATTTTTAACTCAACTTAGTATTCGATTAATTTGAATATGACTTGGATTAATTTGAACTTGACTTGGATTAATTTGAACTTGACTTGGATTAATTTGAACTGGACTTGGATTAAATTGAACTTGACTTGGATTAATTTGAACTTGACTTGGATTAATTTGAAGTGAAAAAGGTGTAGACCATGGAATTTATTTTGTGTGCTCTGTTCTCATTTTTCCTATATTCTAATAATTCATATTTTCATTCTAAAATTTTGATATGTTAAGTTAAAATGCGCTGTAATAGTTGTTCTTGCTGTGGTGATGACGTATTTTGTAGAGGGTTGCGTACAAGGTGAGAGATTCCGTGGCTCTCTCGCTTCTGAGAGATTGACTCGCACGCTTCATGATGAACGGTTTGGTTGTGAAATTATGCTCATCTTCTACAGCGGATCGAATTCCATTCACTGCGAAGTTTGTGCACTGAATTGGTAGGTGAATCTCTTCTCAAGTTTGTACTAGTCCAAAATAATTGTCACATGCCATCGCATAATGCTCTATTTATAAATTCAATCAAAAATGAATTATGCTCGAATATTTTGGGAACATTATTCGGTATTTGAATCAGAGTTTTTTTTTTATCCAATGATCAATTGAATTTAATCCTCCATAATAATGAGGATTCTTTGAATGATAACTTATTTAGAGCATTGTGAGATGACTCATTACACAATGGAATGTGAGCTCGGTCGTAATTTTCAGTGACTTTATTCATCAAAGGGATATATTTCACACTGAGCAAGCAATTTGTTGTACTAGGTATAGTCATTATTCCTAGGAACTTTTTTACATTTAACGAACCCTTTTCTAATTGATGCAATTTTAATAGTATTTTTATAGGAACACAAACCAACTTTTTGTCAAGTCACTCATGCATCGATGATTTTCGTTGGTAAATGAAGAAACTATTACGTTACTTTGATTTCCTTAATACAATTCAACGTGAGTCTTATCAAAAGATCAATCTAATCAATTTTGAAGTTACTCGCGAAGACTCTAGCTATTTCGTAGCAATTATTCATACCGCAGTGCTCTTGATAGTTTTTCCATGAGAGTCTTTCGTGTTCTCGAAGTGAAATAAAAAATAATGCTTATCTAACAATCAGTAAATATGAGGAAAATTTTGGTTGCAGCGACTGTCTGTCAGCGAAAATGGTTTTTAGGTCCAGATAAAACACCCAAAGCATCCGTTTAAAACAAGAAAAAGTGAATAGAAACAATCCAGTACTGTCCTTTAAAGCGTTGAACACTGCGAATATGTTGAACGAACATTGCTGTTCATAACATGGAACACTGAATTTAAACCTAGCACAACTATCATTTCAGATGCACGTGCTAAACTGACATTATTTTTAAAGTTTTTGAAAGTGGCGCATGCTTTTACACAGGAGCAAAAAATGTTAACATTTTAAATACAAGTTCTAGTTACTGAGGAACATCCAAAACAAATTAGAATTTCGCCTCTGCGTTGTTGCAGCCAAAATCTTATCTGGCAACCGAATAAGCCGAACGCCAAAATTTACGGAAGCATCAACATGAGGGGCAGCACGCATGGGCGGACAAGATCACCTCTTTATAGGTGTGGTGTTCGGCCGGGATGCCATTAGTTCAAATTTATCATAACTCGATACCGAAGAAAATTATTTACGCTGATCTTCTGCCGATTGCAGTTCGGAAGACACGTTTCGATCTGTTCTTTCAACAGCGCAGTTGTTTTGGGAATTCTTGTAGGTCGAAGGAGTCGTAATTACACTATTTTTTAGCAGTGCAGATGATTCGCGAATGCTTTTATCACTGTAACGACTTGATCGTAAATCATTACTTTCAATCAAGTTATACATGTGGCCTTCATTTCATTCAAATATATGATAATTAATCTCTATTTTCAGTCGAAAAACTTTCAGAGAAAAAGTGGGCTGTTTCACCTAATCAAGATTCAAATGCAGAGAGGAATATCCTATCTCAAGAATTAATTCCGTTTTGTTTTCATTTCCAATAGAAATTTTCATTGAGTGTTTTGGTTATGGAATTTAAATTTTTATAATAATTAGCAGAAGGAAATTTTGCGAGTTTTGCAGCTTTAAAAAAGCGGAAACAACTGTCAGCTTAAGAAGAGAAAATTTGTTTGTCATGGTACCACTCAAAAAAAAAAGAAAAAAAATCTGCCAAGAGTTTCAACACTTCGAAGACTAATCCGATGAAAACATGAGGGAGGCTCTGATACGAATTGCACTGTAGTGTAAAACTTAAAACATTTCAAGACAACCATGTGACCAAAGTGCTAAAAGAATTCTCCAAGTGCATGCACACGATCACAAATACTATAATCTTGAGAACAGAAATGTTCAGCGTTTCAGTAAGTGAGGCATGACTTGGAGGAGCATTGAATATTTGACCCTAAAAGTGCAAGGTATGTGAACAGGTGATATCAGTAAACGTTTCAGCTGCAATTCACGTGCTTTTAGTGTAGTGCTTCGAACTCAGAAGCATTTACAGCTAGAGGTACACACCGAGTGAAGGTCTCTCATACATACGTCGTAAATAATGTTTGCAACTACTATTTAAAACTATTTCAATGTCCACGTAAGATACACTGAACATAGGAGAGCGCTTCCAGAAATAAAAATTGTGTAGCTGGAGATTGATGACAAGATATTGTTCACAAAGTTTGTGAACCCCAACTTCCTCAAACTTGTAACAGCAAACATGTTTTTTATCTTTTTTTGAGCGAAAATATATTGAAGCCTAAACGCAAGCATATAAGAATAGGCATGCCTTTGGGACCGACATTTGTCAATATTTTATGTTCTCTCATGAGCAGAACTGGTTAGCCAATTGTCGCGTTGAATTTTGACCTATTTTATACAATCGCTACACTGATTTCACTTTTCTCTTATTCAGATTTGTAGACTAAGAGAACATGAAGAGAATTAAACATTTTCTTTTTAGAATAACTACATACATGGAATAAAAGCGAATATGAAAATTACTTCGGAGCTTAAACTGTTAAAAACCCTCTTGCTTGGACGCTAATGCTTCTTGCCAAAATTATAAATTCACTTGTTCTGTTTACATCAGACACGGGTTTTCTCAATCAATCTGTTTTCTAGTTTTTCCGTTCAGGTTTAAATGAAATGGAATACCGACACTGTTGTCTCGAGTACACACAACTCATGCAAATATTCATTCAATGTATACTGAATTAGAATTTTCAATTAAATTTTATAAATGTAACAATTTCTCACGTCTTTGATCGAAAGTAAAACGAGGAATTTTTTATTTCGTTTCTATTGTCAAACACCACTGCATTCAATTGCACGCGAGATAGTTTTCCTCAATTTGAGAGTGATTCGAGAAAGAAACAAGCATTCATTGCCCTTACAGATATGTTTTCCTGCCACATCCTTTGAAGTAGTTTTAGTTTACAAATTCGCAATAACATAAGTCTGTAATTCATTACAAAAGCAAGCTGTCTTCAGTTATCTGATCGTTTCTAGATGGCGAATATTGATGTTCACGTCAGAATCTCAAAACGTCGGTTCCACCGTACGTACCTTAGCGACTAGAGATGCCGAGCACGATGGTCGCTATGTTGGTATTGGCCTTCTATAACACTGCTCTTCTCATTCCTCAATTAGATTTCATGCAATTGACTGAGATGACCTTGTGGTGCATGGTAGCTTCAACTACTAGTCTATTATTCTCCTCACAGAGTATTTTCATACCGGCGGTTTTAGTTTGATTTACCTGTGTCCTTCATAATCATTTTTCAGTGAAGTTAAATTCGAATCTATTCGTGTCTAACATGAAAAATTTTTTGTACTTGTTTTTATACTGCACAGACTTATAACTGAAGAAAGACTGGCAGAAGTGGAAAACTGTTTTCAGTTCTATTCTTCTTCCTATCCTTTTCTCAAGTACGACGTTTTAGCGCCAATAAAACACGAAGAAAACGCACAGTTCACAAATAAATGAAGAATCTTTAACTCTGCCAACAATTTCCAAAATCTTCAGCGTCAGCCAACCCATTTAAGTTTCTAGCCCTGGAACAGGAATCAAATAAATCCACACGCTTCTGCTTAAAGCTAATTATTTCGAGCGCGGGGTTGTGGGCGTCTGAAATACGACTTCTGTTAGACCCATGAAATATGAAGTAACTTCATTGAAAGCCAATTTCAGGTCACAGCTTGAGCTCAGCATCCCGAGGAATGAGACGAACAAATGAAATGCAGTAATTGAAAAGGGAAATTCCGCTCCCCACTGATCTTTATTTCATTAGTGGTCTCAAGAGCTACTGCCTGTAAATTTTTGAGGAGCATATATCTCCGATATATGGGCGGCAATGTTGAAAGTTACCTTTTCTATTGATGGTGTATAGAACACCATATTTTCTACGAGTGTTGTAGGAACATGTATCAATTTTCCGGAAGCATATTTCAAAGTGCTGTTATTGCTACCATTCTCTATTAAGAGCGTCTATGCGCACTACAATCGGTGAGCAGTACGTGTCCGAGACATTAGTAGAAAAACCTATCTTCGCATACATTCGTCGAGTGTCTTCTGAAGAACATGTTTCTCTGTTATCCTCTAAAAATCAATAGCCTTTGCTCTACGGAACTAAAACTTCCTTTACCACTGAGTTAAGGGCCAGTTTCTGGCACTGAGAAATCGAGTTTTCCCTAAGTTGAAGGGTTACTCTTTCTTAGGTTCAAGAATATTGTTAAAAACAACAGTTGTTAATAGCTGAAAATTTTTGAATCAATGCACTTCTTTGAGTTAGCACCTCCTCATGAAGCCAATGTCGAAACGAGGATTTTAATGTTGAGAAATGGAAGAGATGGTTTTCAAATTCTTATCTAACATTTGAAGTCTATAGTTTCTCGTTCCTGTCTTTAAGACGAACTGAAGCATAAAATGACTTACAAAAACAAGTTTCATCGCAAAAACAAGTTTCTAAAGATAATACGGAACTCCAGGGTTAGGCAATTTTTAAATTCCTAATTTTTGGTGATAAACTGCCACTTCAAACATTTTAAGAAAATCTTCCATTAGCAGAACCAAACTTGAAGATGATTTCGTTTACAAAAACCGATGGGGCCCATTCTGCAATTTTGAATTCACCATAATGTTATGTATTCATTTTACTCGGTTGACCAGAATTAAATTCAATCTACTGCGTGGATAATGCAACTAATTCTCGATTAGAGCAGTGTTTTTTTCTTGAAGATTAATTTCTAGCTTACGTTCTAAAAACCATGCGTTAAAATCACAAACAATAGTAAATTAAAAAGCAAAGAAAACGTACTTAGGAAAATCATTATCAAATTAAAGAAAGTCAATTTAAAATATTTGTTAGCCAACGTGCAATCGTTTTGATAAATAATTTTTGTACCTCAATAGATTACTATTCATGGTAACAATTACCAACTCTTTGAAGCAAAACGTAATGCTTATCTGTACCATTGCAGGCGACGATAATTTTGGACTAGTCTCTGCATCACGGTGTTATAACGCAGACGATCTGTCTCGGTTCCTATGTGGTACATGGTAATGACGTGTAGACAGGCCCGTCTGGTAAACGGTACTGACTTGCAGACAGGCCCGTCTGGTACACAGAACTGACCTGTAGACAGGCCCGTCTGGTACAGGGTACTGACTTCCAGACAGGCCCGTCTGATACACGGTACTGATCTGTAGACAGGTCCGTCTGATACACAGTACTGATCTGTAGACCGGCCCGTCTGGTACATGGTACTGACCTGTAGACAAGCATGGTACACAGTACTGACCTGTGGACAGGCTCGGTGCGGCTCTCGCGGTACTAATTTGGTGCACGTTACAGACCTGGTACACGGTACTGACCTGTAAACAGGCTCGGTGCGGCTCTCCCGGTACCAGAGCACCAGCACGGCCCGGTCGCCCCGCACGGTGGGCTGTGCCGGACACGGCAGCTCGGCCCGGCCGCCAATTTCCGTCCACACAGTCTGCCGGGAGCCTCCGACTGAAAGGCACAAGGTCAACTTTCGTTAAAAAAGGCTTTGAATCCTCAAGATTACACTATTTGTCACCGTGGTCACAGTTGGAATAAGGCGAAGGAAACATCATTTTGGTGAAAATTATTTTCCAGGTAAAAATGAGGCGATCTCGCAAGGATTTTTGTGACTGGAAAAGACTTCATAATTTTGTTGGGTAAAAATGTTGCGGAATTTGCAAAGTTCACGGACAACTATTGCAGATTGTAGGCTTTAAGTCAGTCTTTGTAATTCAAAGTGCCAAAAAGGATTTCCAAAAAATTTCACGTGTGCAGGGAAATAGTGACTTGTATTAGTGTGTAAATGAACGTTGTTAAAAGTTCCTCAGTGTAACGATGCAAATTTAAGTTGTACGTTGTCTTAGCGGCAATTCCCCACAACTACTAAATTAGCGCCACCAGTCTTGAGGCCCTGAACCTAAATTTTGAACGTCAAACCAATGTTAAGTCTATTGAAAAACATGGGGGCAGACATTTACAATGGCTGACCATGAGGTTAGACCATGATTGGTTGCCATTTTTAGTTCGTGGCGCATTTTTTTTTACATATTAAGCAAAGGACAGAAAATTGAGCGCATCGGCATAGCAGGAGGTTAGGTCATTATCCAAAAAATGGTACGGCACAGTCTGGTTGGGTAAATGTTGCAGTAATTATTAACTCTTAGGGATCCATGAGCGGATGCAACAACCAAACTTATTCAGGAGAAATTGAATCTTGAACGAGTCTAAGTTCAAGGGCTTCGCCAATCACTATAGACCATTCAAGATTTAATGGCTTAACTCAAGGGATCCGCCAATCCCCATAGATCAATTAAATTTCATGGGCTCCACCAATCACCATAGAAAATTTAAGGTTAAAGGGCTCCGCCAATCATAACTGAACATTTAAGGTTCGAGGACTCTGCCAATCATCATAGAACATTTAAGGTTCAAGGGCTCCGCCAATCACCTGAGAACATTTAAGGTTCAAGGGCTCCGTCAACACTCAGAGAACATTTCAGGTTCAAGGGCTCCGTCAATCACCAGAGAACATTTAAGGTTCAAGGGCTCCGTCAATCCCCAGAGAACATTTAAGGTTCAAGGGCTCCGTCAATCCCCAGAGAACATTTAAGGTTCAAAGGCTCCACCAATCACCAGAGAACATTTAAGGTTCAAGGGCTCCGCCAATAAACATTCACAGCTATTGGTCATAAATAAAAACTAATGAAGCATTGGCCGCCAAATTTGAGGATGATACACTGGTCTATTTCGACCCTCACCCCCACGACGTCGCTTGCAGTTTCACTAAAGTGACGCAAAAAGAGTGCTAATTCGCCAGTGTCGTTGTCATGATAGCAAGTCAAAGCTGCGTCGTAGTAAAATAACTGCAAGTACATTTGAGCACAGGCTCAGAACTCTCGAAATGGACCAGTGTATCATCCAGACGTGTGAATCATTTCTTGGCTGCGTAACTGCAAACTACCTGCTAGTAAGCTTGCAGAGGTGATTTTCGAAATTGTCTAGTGTTTCACCAACACAGCACAACAGAATAACTGGAAAAATAACACAGGCCTACAGAATAGCTGGGAAAATAACTCAGGCCTACAGAATAGCTGGGAAAATAGCTCAGGCCTACAGAATAGCTAGGAAAATAACACAGGCCTACAGAATAGGTAGGAAAATAACAAGCCCACGGTATGCTCATTGTAATAATCTTGCCGCATTAATATGCATAAGCAAAATTAGCATAAAAATCTCACTTGTCTCAAAAAATTCTGCGCCAGACAATTCAGCAGCAGAAATTGGGCTCTGTAAATTAGTGGTCGCATTCTCTGCTAAAAAACGTAATGGAAGCAAAATGAAAATTAAGCCAGAAAACTGTGCCAGGCAAAATTTTCCAAGGGAATTTCGCAAGGGAATATCGTGCGCCGGAAAATTTTGTCACCTTCATAAAATTGAATCACGTCGCCAATATTGCTTCGTTAAATGCATGGAAAAAATTACTTTAGTAATATGACCTTCGCAGCGCAAAAGAGCGTCGAGAACCCTTCGTCTCTTTTCGTTGTTTTACGACTCTTTTTAAACACGCGTGGCTGAGTAGGACCAAGCTGATTAGAACATCTGTGAGTTGATTTTTTGCATATACTGGATTCTTTGAACACAACGCTAAACACAACACAATGTGCACTGTTTCATTTCACTTGATTCTTGGAAAATGTTCCATGAAATAAAAATGGGAAGAAATAAAGAGATAAATAAGAACACGCTTAAAGACATTTTCATTTCATGTTTAACTAGTAACTGCAGTCCCGTATTGATGCTTCTAGAGGCTCCTTGAAACTTAAATATTCCTCGTAAAAATTAAACCTGCCACAGCATTTCCTTCCACTCTTTCTTGTTATTAAGGGATGTTAATAAGTAAATTTACGATCGCAAAAAATAATAATTTGATGAATGCTCATTTCGTTCTCCCAGACCAGTAACTTTAAATTGTTGACAACAGTTTTTTAATGAAGAAAAAACAACTATGAAGCTTAAAACTTATTCTCCTCCAGAAACCCAGGTATTTAAGCACGAGAAATATGTAGAAATAATTTTTTTAGTGACAATCCACTAAAACTTTTTCTTTCCTTACTCAGGCACTAAAATAATGATTATTTCAAGCAACCGCCAATTTATTTTTCTTACTTATGCGTTCAAATATCAAAAACTGCAATATTTAATACACAGGGATAAAGATGCAGAGTAATTAAAACATAAATTATGCATCTTGAAGTTGAGAATTCAAAGAAACGCTCCACACTTACACAAACTCCAGGAGCTTTGGAAGAACTGGTAACGTTAATATTTTGATGACAAGTTAAGAAATGACTTAACATATCATAAGGAATATCATAAATTATGCTACATCATAAGGTATATATCTGAACGGGTCAGTTAATGATTCCTTTCAACATTTTTTTTGTATCTCTAATTTCAGACATAATGAGGTGTACTTTTTTGAACTGATGATGGAGCGGGACTCCGAAACTTTTTCCTATTTATGAACAATTTCCATGAAATTTTCATGGTTTTAAGTTCCTTAACATGAAGTATGTCATAAGGTTTCCATTTCACAAAGTATGTCATAAAATACACTTAACTATGATTGCTCCTTAAACCCCAGAGCATCGACCTTACACACCGCCCCAGTTATTATTCAAAACAGAAATACCGAACTGAAATTTTGAAAATAACAGATAAGCGTGAAACAGAAATTCTGTGAGGCTAATGATCATTATTATGCTTCCTGCGTTTAGGTAACTTTTATTTTACTTAATTATAAGTGTCGTACTGATTTCAGAACAGAGTAGTCGCCAGAATAGTCGGTTGAAGTTCATGATCCCATTTTTTTTTTTTTTTTGCTTTGGTCAACAGCATTTTTTTTCCAAAATTCATTCCCTGGAACCTAAATCATAAATGAAATATTGAAAAATCAAGCGGGCATTATCGAATGAATTTAGATAATTAGTTAAGAAGGGATATTTTCGAAAAACCTTCAATCTAGTAAAAACAGTCGTTTATTATTTACAGAATCAACTGATCCCCTAGACCCATCAGTAATTAAATATCGAATAATTCCGAACAAATTGGCTTGTTTATCAAGTTTCTCTGTTTCGGTATTAACCTTAAGATGACAGTTCGCAGAAATGTATTATTTTATTACAGTATCCCATTAAAATTCCTTCCTATGGCCAAATGTCGTAATTTGTTGTTAATTCGAATCGTTTGCGCCACGAATAGTTCATGCGTGTTCTACCGATCGCCCCATAACAAAGTCCAACCAGATAGCCTGATTCGTCCTCTATGACAAGTAGAAAGTGGGAAAAACTAAAACTAAAACAAAAAATTAATTTTGGGCAAAATTCGACAGCTTCATAAATGAATCACGAAAGTTATTCGTCATGGCAGGCACAACGAGGCAATCTTTTACGACACAACCTCCACCGTGTAGATGTGTCGCAAAATCCTCTCATATTAACAGCTCAAGTAAGTACGTGTATCTCATTTCTTGCTGAATTCGTACCCTAATGTGTGCGTGTGAAATGCCGATGCAGTTCTTTCCTTATCGTGATGTCCGTGGACACATAATGCCAGTGCCAGTCTAAGAAACTGCGATTTAGTAAAAAATTTCGGCCATGGGAAAAAACATAGTCTGCAATGAGTTCAACTTACCGAGTCGAAAGTCTTTTAGAACACAAAAACCTGCATCGAAATGATCGAGCATCGAGCACACAACATCTATACTCCTGGTTATTTGAGTGCTTACTGCGAATGAAATCTCATATTCAATCGAACGTGCAGCGCTGTTTGAGTTCAGTCTGATACCCGACACAGCAATCAATGGGAGCTTCTCAACCGTGCGTTTCCATTAAACATTTGTTGATGGAGGGTATTTGGATGTTCCAGTTCATTTTTCTGCTTTGTTAGACGTGTATTGATGTTGAATCATCGGAATTGAAAGCCTTGCAGTTGGTACCAAATTATTCACAAATGAGTTTCAACGATCATTTCAACCTGCAAATATATGTGATTAGTTTCTTCATGCTAGGTATTCGATCGATGCGAACTGAAGCCCTTGCGATAAACTGAAATGAAAATGCTAATAAAATTGTAGGCCCGGACTGTTCCGTTATTTAAATTTGAAACAATTCATTGAATATCCTGAGCACTGAATTTCCAAAGCATTGCATATCCTTAATATCTTCATTGAATATCCTAAGCTATTTTTTCTTATTTTTTAAGCGAGGTAAGCTCGTTTGCGGATAACAATTTGACCAAGACAATCATTATGAGCCATAGTGAGCGTAGTTACACAAAATATTGAAGTATTACCTTATACAGTTAATGCATTATAAGAATAACTATCTTACACGTGTAGAATTGCAAAAACTATTTTCTCCCTTCTTCGAAAAAAGATACAGTAAAAAACTCTTGAATGGATCAGTTCTCATAAATTGAAAGCAAAAATATACTTTTTTTTTGAAAAAAAAAACAAAAGTTTCAGCAGTAATTGCGTTACTGAAATGTCATTTAAATCCCTAAAAAGGTAAGTTTCTAGGGAAAGAATTTACAATTAAGGTAAAAGTAAAACATGCAGTCTCGAGAAGTAAATTTAGTGAACGACAATTTAGAAGAAATCAAGTTTGGCAGAGTTTAATTAGTACAAGTGCAAATTATGGATGGCCTTGCATTTTGGAAGAAGATTCTGTGAAAATGAATTTGAAAAATAAATTTCCACGTGTTTAGGATACTCAGGAGCGTCAATTTCAAAGTTCTAATAGCGCCTAAATTCCTCATCAGAAAGAAATATGTGAATCTTTTTTGAGTGACCGCGCCGGTAATCACTTAATTAAGTCACCATTAATCAGCGCTACAGGTGCCGTCAACACTTGTTCGCAAGAAAATTCCTTTTTTTCTATTCGCAGCGAAGTAACATCTATGATCGATACACTCTCTCGCATGGAGCACCAGCCGAGGGTCGGATTTTCCATTAATTTAAGGGCAGCAGCACCGCTGGCTTAGTTCATAATGCACTTGAAAGATTTGGCTCTGCTGCGTGTACTTGGAGAGGCTAAATCGCCTAAGAACTTACGCCACTAGCTGCACTTCTACGATGACGTGAATTTTTAAAAAACGAAGATGAACAGCATCACAAAACATATAATGTCCTAATTTTACGTCTCTTCTATTCTTGATTTTCGTTTTTCATGCGGTTGTTTCATGCAGTCTCTTTTACCCTCAAATGCATCCCAATTATGAACTGAACTTCAGCCATTAATCTTAAATGAAAGGATTGAAAAGAACTTCTTCTACAATGTGTCACGATGGCCATTACGTTAATCGAGTGTGTTATTGATTAGCAATAAAGGACCATTGAATTCAAGACAGTTATGCCTTCAGGGGGATACAACTATATTGTATCTGAGAATTAGCGCTCCCAGGGATAAAATCTTAGGTCAGGAACCTAAAGTTAGTAGGATTCTTTGTAAATAGAAGAGATTTTTTTTTTTTTTAAAAACAATCTTTTTGGGTTCACAGCTGCTCTGTTTTCAAAACTTCTGGCTTTCTTCTTCAATTTTCCTCATGTATCATCACCTTTCTTTTCAGCTTATTGTTTCTGTGCGCTGGAGGTCTTGTGTGGGAACACACTTGTGCATATATCCCGCGTGCCATTAATTCCAAACCAAATGGTGCCTCCATCCTTCCTCTCTATGGAACACTTTTTTGTGGTAAGGGAGGCTGAAACTAGCTTGTAATATAATCTAATCAAGACTGTTAGCCTGCTTCACCCTTTTCACGATAATGGCATCGTATATTTTAAATGTTAATTTCTGTATTAAGCATGATGATTTTAATTCTCTAGCTCAACAACGGACACAAAAAAAAGGCTCACTTGGAATAGAATCAAAATTTCAGTGAAGTTTTTATGGACAAGGTAAGGCATGCCAGCAATGATCGCTAGAACACTTGTGACCGTAAGTTCATGACCAGTTGAAAAAGTGAAAAAATGCTATTTTGCATTGGTAAACTAAAAGTTTTCAAACTATGGTTTACCCATTGATAGAGGTAAAGAATACTCGTTAGGCCCATTGGCTTCCAGTCTGCAAAAGATGGTGATGCTTGGATTGAAAGGAAGTTACATTGCTGTGTTCAACAGTTTTTATGTGTAGGAAGTGTGTGTGAGCACGAGTATTTGCCAATCAGTCCCTTCTTGGGACCTTCATGATTTTTTTTATTAAATAATTGTAGCTAAATAATTCCTTTGAGCTGTATTTTGTGTATTTAGATTATCAAAGTTTGATGGCCGTAGACCTACAACTAAATAACCCCTATTTGATGTGTTCTTTTATAAGAGAGTTTTGTTCTCTGATGAGAAGGATTTAACTCAGATGTTCTTGAGAATTTTTACTTCACTAGCTCGACAAAGTGTTGTCACCTGAAACGTCAGATTTCTTTATAGTTTTCTACTTTACTAGCTCGAAAAAGTGTTGCCACATGAAGCGTTTCTTACGCAGCCCAGTGGCGCAGGTTCGGTCATGGTGTGGGATGTTCTTTCCTCTAGAGGCGCAATAGAAGGACATACTTCAAATGGCGACCGATTATGCACGTTGCAAAGAGCTTTCTTCACACAGGAGGACCATCGTTAGTGTGGTGAGGGATGGTTTCCCAAACCTGAGAATGCAGCAATCTACAATGTCCTCCACACAAAGACCCTTTCAGAAGAATGACGTCTTTTCGTCATCCAGCCTGTTCTCCAGATTTGAATCCGAGTGAGAACGTTTAGAAATGGATTGCGAAAAATATCTACAAAATTAGGGATCAATTTGAGACAGTAAATGATTTTCGTGGTGTCACGTCACGCTCGAAGTAATTTTCCTTCAACCAAATTGAAAATCCTTATATCAAGCAGGCCACAGGGAGTTTTTGACGTTATCAACAAGAGTGAAAGCATGACTCATAACTAAGTCGTTACATTGTAAAGGCCTTATACGTTGTTGCAAAGAGTTTTTTACTTTTGATTTCCTAACTTTAGATATTTTGATCCCCTGTCAAGCAGCTCATTTATTTAAAATGTTATTTTCTAATTAAATTACTTGGATAGCAATTTTTTGCTTCTGCGACCTCTATCTTAACGTATGAGTTAATTTTACCGAAGGTCCTTTAAATGTCAATCCATGCAAAATAATATGATTTCAGTTTTCTAACTCGTCCTGAACTCATGATTAGGAGAGTATCGTACTCATAGAAAGAACAAATCATGTACTACCAATACCACGCGCTTATTGTGATATATCATACAACTTCACTCTATTTTCCTTAATAATCTGTCATGAAAGCTGAAACGTTGAGCGTAATTTTCTGCTGAATAAATCTTTATACAACGATGGGGTAAAAGATTGCGCTTGAAGAGTGTTGCTTCGTGCAGAAACACGACGGTTATCATCCTAACACTATACTGCCGAAACACTCAATGTTTCGTTTTGTACAGCCTACGTGCCTGATGCTTCAATTCTTGGGTTCGACCATCATTTTGTGATGTAGATTCTTGCCACTTATTTTCAGAGTGCATGGAGGAAAACTCTTATAAGTATACAAAAGCATATTATAAGTCTTGAACTGTATGACCTTTATAGGAGCAAAATATTTATTTGTTGATGTGCTTGTTAGATGAAAAGTTTTATCGTGCACGTAAAGTCCTTCTACCTGAAAGAACTTTAATTTGGATTCGTTCAATAAGTTGTGATATTGATACCTTAACACATATTTCAAATGGAATATATTAATGAAATAACGCGTAGTCGAACCTTTCATGAAAGTTCGAATGATTTCCGCTAATTTCGCTGGCTTTGAAGCAAGCGTTCCTGTATAATCTGTACAGCGACCGAAGCAATTTTAAACGCTTCGTCTTTTCAAGAGTGCCTGCGCCTGCTGGAGCCTGGCGTGTCGCTTTAAATAAAAGGAAATAAACGGTCGCGAGGGCCTTTAAAACTACTCTCGTGTCGATAATTTTATCGGGAGCAGACAGCGATTAAATTTGGAGGCGTTGCAATTTAATACGCGGCGCGCCACTGCCTTCACACGCCCTCAGTGAGCCAGACGCATGTCCCCGGTACTCTGGGCCAAAATTGACAGCGCAACTTACTTTGGTGTCACTGGCTTTCATCGAACCATGAATCAAATTATGTATAGAGTTTGCACTGATGTGGCTAGGCCCACGAAATATAGAGTTGAAGTTTGGCACACGTTGGGAAATTTCTGTTGTTTGGTTTGGAATCTTTGCTTGTGTGTCGCAGATTATTTAGAGTTAACGATATGAATGAATTGTATCTTTATCATACCTTTGAAGGCGCTAAACAAAACCTGAGGCGACCTCAATTTATGTCATGTACACGTTGTAAGAATATCCGTGTGCAAGCGTAAACTACTCACCTATTTTAGAAATAATAGTTGAAGCAGCGCCGCTTGAGCGAGCGGAAACCGTAAATGAGAGTGTGGCGCATGATAAGTTCATTTAACTTTAAGTAGGAGGAAAATGTTCAAATCTGGGATCCGGTCATCGAAAAAAATTAATGATAGTGAATTTAGCACCGATAAATTAAATAACAAAAACAGTCAAATTCGTTGAAAGTGACATTATTAGCTTAAATTTTAGGGGACGTTTCCCGACATTAAATCAAAACTTAATTACAAAGGGAAAATTACTTAAAAGATGATCGAGTTTATCTGGGACGGTTTTTGGAGAAAAAATATTGTTGAATTGAGTAGGGATCTGTGAGAGAACATGTTCAATACTGATGTAGTTTAAGTACATGAACAAATTGCTGGTGCATATCACACGCCAAATTGAGGTGCTAGCTGAAAAAATTATACAAGTATTGTTAATGATAAATGAACAAGTATGTATGAAGTATGGCAGTGGTCAGATAAATGAACGAGCCAATATTACGCGCATGTCTCATGTATGAAAAATGACACAAAAAGCTAAGCTGCTATGTGAAGAGAGGAGTGTGCGCGTGGAGACGATGAGTTCGGCAAAGAAACGAAAAACACTGAGTTATTAATGAAAGCCTACAAGGTACGTTAGCTTGACGCATGGCAAGTGTTGGGAACTTAGAAGTGTTATTGAATCTCAAGAATAGAACTTTAGGTCTTTGAGCGGTAAAAGTGTGCGTGAATTATTAGAAGACCGCAGTGAAGAGTCTGCAGTGAAGTATCTGCAGTGAAGTATCTACACTTGAAGTGTCTGAAGTGAAGTATCTGCAGTGAGGTATCTACACTTGAGTGTCTGAAGTGAAGTATCTGCAGTGAGGTATCTACACTTGAGTGTCTGAAGTGAAGTATCTGCAGTGAAGTATCTACACTTGAGTGTCTGAAGTGAAGTATCTGCAGTGAAGTATCTACACTTGAAGTATCTGAAGTGAAGTATCTGCAGTGAAGAATCTACTCTTGAAGTGTCTGAAGTGAAGTGTCTGCAGTGAAGTATCTACACTTGAAGTATCTGAAGTGAAGTGTCTGCAGTGAAGTATCTACTCCTGAAGTGTCTGAAGGGAAGTATCTGCAGTGAAATATCTACTCTTGAAGTGTCTGAAGTGAAGTGTCTGCACTTGCAATATCTGCAGTGAAGTGTCTGCACTTGAAGTGTCTGCACTTCAAGTGTCTGCATTGAAGTGTCTGCACTTGAAGTGTCTGCAGTGAAGTGTCTGCAGTGAAGTGTCTAGACTTGAAGTGTCTGCAGTGAAGTGTCTGGACTTGAAATGTCTGCAGTGAAGTATCTGCTAATGAAGTGTCTGCAGTGAAGTGTCTGGACTTGAAATGTCTGCAGTTCACAAAATGCTGAACATGAAAGGTCACAAAATGCATTTTGTGACCATAAAATACTTGGTGGCTTCATTAAGCAGCCCGGAATATTGTTCAGCAGGCCAGATATTTGGCGATGTCCCAACCGTTCTGATGCACCGTGAAGTTTTAAAAAATTCATCAGTGTTTACTGATGCAGTTCTTTTTGAAAATTTGGAAAATTAATTTCAAAGAATTGGAATATTTCAAACTAGAACTTACTATTTTCTGCACAATTTTGAGTAGTTTCATATCGGATGTTTCAAACTTGAGTAAAATTTCGAAACCAATTTTTAGTTTCTGATTATTTTTGAAACAATGAGTGGATCACAATAATTTTGCTGACATCATTATATGGTGAGTTATTCATTAAGCTAATTTAACTCACGCACAAAACCTTGCTGAATTTCACGTGTAACTGCATTGATCGTGCGATTTCCATAGCTTCAATATCTCTCCGATAGATTTCGAACGATATTTTCCAGGGTAAAATATCAAAATGTTTTCCGTTGAAAACTCGTCGATGCACGAATGCCTTCTGGATTTTGCTCAAAATGGGGCAAGAATTTTATTTCTCAGTGGGAGATATTTCTGTCAAAATATCCAACGTTGCGCAGATGGCTGATGCAAACGAAAATACAAATTTACAGGAATTCGACAACAACAATTGTATTTACATCTTACGGACACTTGAAAAACGAGCTAGCAGAGGCTAGGGAAATATTGTTAATTCAATAGGAAGCGTGTTAGGAGTGTGATCAGAATGCCACCATTTAATTGAGCAACGTTTGAGAAGAACGTCCCCAATCAACAAATAAAGCACAGCAGTGATCAGAAAGAGGCACTGCGGAGGGCAGCTCTCCGGCTATACACAGATGAATTTGCAAAATAAAGTCATTTTGTCGGAAATTTGAAAAGTTTCTGAAAAAGATCCTTAATTTCTAAACAGAAAACTCCAGTAACTTTAAATGTTGTTGAGAATGCAATAGGAGGAACGCAGTGTGACATAGAGGAGTGTCAGTGTAGGAGTGCAAGAAAAAATATTTTACTGGTGACGCGAGTGTAGGGTTGTGCGCTCTGTCCGCAGTCAAAATCGCATCTCTTGCAGAACACACAGAATACACAATAAATACTTGCTGAGCACAGGAGAAATATTACAGAATACGCAATAAATACATTAATTTCTAAAATTTAAATGCGATGGATGGAGAGCGTCAGACGCTGCTTTAAAATCTTGCTTACTGTAACTTATTAGATTCCATAAGTTATACATTAAGTCTGATATTGTTCTCCTTGAATAACCTCAACGTTTATCTCAAAAACTCACACATCATGTCTAATATATATTTCCTTCTTCGGACAATCTTCTATCTTCCAGCTACTTGTCTGGACCATTAGTAACCGAAATCAAATGAGAATTTAACATCAAATTTTATCAGCGAAATTCATGTTAAATATGAATAAGAGAGGAGCTTGCACACAGTTTTCTACGGCAAGAAGTCTTGCCGAGTTGCGAGTTGAGAACCAGGGTTGAAGAGGTAGTGTTAAATACTGGCAAATTGGTATACCTAAACGGTGCTTCTTATTTCATGTCTCTGTCCCAGAGATATCACTTCACCTGTTGTCTAATTTTCAAAAGATTCAAGTAGTTTTAGCTGGTCCAATGAGAAAAACTTCTGCGCAGCCTGCACCGTTGCGACCACGTAATTTGCTTGATAATTCAGAATATGTCCAACGTTACTACAGGAGAGTACTAGAATCTGTCGAAGGTGTGCTCAAAGCAGTGATGGTGTGGGAAAATAAGTCATTACGCAATGATTTATCAAACAATTTTCACTTTAAAATCAAGAGCAAATAAAATAAGGTCGAAGTTGCTGTTCTATTCGGGTTTCTTTGAAAGTAATGAGCTTTTGAAGACTAGCATGGTAACCCACCACACATCAAAACACGAAACCGTGAGTTGTAGAACGGGCATTTTTAAGAGCATACATGCTTATTTTTTACGGATGATAGTGTGCTAAGAATTTAATTTCTTAAATGTTGCAGCCCTGAAACATTATCATAGGAAATCGTTGGAGAACGAAGCTGAAATCTTGTGCAACTTTTTAAAGGAGGAAAACGCTGAATGCATTACGATTCTGATTACATTTTCTTTTTAAAAGGGAAATAATGAATTTACTTATGAATTAGGCTTGCAGAGATCAAAAAAGAAGTAAAAAGGCTTACTTGATTCCTTTGACTGAGGGGATTTCACTGAGCAGGTCATAACTAAAATATACTTTAAAGTTAACGTAAAAATTCTCCAAGGTAAAAAATTTTGTGGTAGCTTGATATTATAATTATTAGTATTATTACCATCATTTGCAATTACTGTGAACTTTTCAAAATTCTCCCGAATACCTGAACAACTATTGCAAATATCTTAACATCTATTACCATTTAAAGAACAGTAAAATCCGTGCCACCATGACCAAGCAGACGATTCAGGCCATTCAAATTTTTTTCACTTCTGAGTGCACGCTGCAAGGAAGACTGAGAAGTACAATATGGACATTTACTCGCCCTGAATCAGAGGTATGTCTCGCCTCATAAAGCACTTATCGGTGACGAGCGGTGAGATACCCTCAAATTATGGCGGCGAGGGCAGGACGCGTTGCGGAAATTATAAGGTTCAAGGGCACAAAAACGGAGACGCCAAGCCCTGATTGCAGCAGATTCTTGACCTTGAGTAATTTCCTCGTTCGAAGGTAGATATTATTCTGTGTGATCAACAGTATCTGTGGCATAAATTGTAGCATATCGCTGATCAATGGAATATTGAATCTATCCGCAGATCAAAGTTTGAGAGCTCAAAGGTAAATCCTTGGAATTATTTGTACCGAGTGAGATATGGTGAGCTGTTCCGTGTGTCTTATACCTAAATTATTAATCTTACGTTTTAATAGAGTTTAAAATCCAAAAACCATTTGTAACGAGTCAGACATAAGGAATTCTTCCGTGTGTCTTACACATGACTTCATGGATCTTGATATTCAATATCGCTCTCGGAAATGAAAAACCAACCCACATTTGTGGATGAGCAATGATAAATTGCAGCGTTGAGGTGTTCCTTCGGAACTGAATTACATTTTTGGCTTTGAGGGCGGGCTCATCCGCGTAAATTTCCGTTCCTTGATTCGTTTGCGTTGTTGTTAGTGGGATATGAAAATAACACCGCTGCTCGGACCCTTCCCCTTTTGCTATATATGATAACTAAGTAAAGTAACGCGGTGTCAAGATTGCTGAGGATTCTTGCTTAGCAGTGGATCTCGGGTATGATTTTCAGATCATTTATGTCGACAGAGCGGTACAGCCAGTTGCGTAAGTTCATCTGTTGACTTGGCCAAGCGATACACTATTTTTTGGGCCAAAATGATCAATATTAATTCAAAAAGCCTCAAAATTTAAAGTTCTTAGCAGAAAAATGAGGGCGTACCATGGCCAAAGCGACAGAAGAATTTATACTACCCAATATACTGCTACAATGACGAAAATCATTTGTTTGAAAATCCAATACTGGATTTGTTCAAGTTGATAACCCTATAAATTAAATTTTTGACGTTGTGATGACAAAGAGTGATGTCTAATTTTTGGCTTAAGTGAAGCCTGATTTTCAGCTTAAGTGATGCCTAATTTTCAGCTTTAGTGACGCCTAATTAGGACCGTGTGCGCTCACCATAAACTGCACCTGTAAGGTGTCAACACGGTGCTCCATAGCTTGATGCGTTCATTTTTACGCACACCTTCAGTGCGCGAGATGCGCTCGTGCTCCTTTTATGACGCATGCACTGAATTTGTCGTGGATGCTTACGCTGTATTTAAGAGTTTCAAATAATGGGCAAATATTGCGTGTAATAAAGCGCTGTTAACGAACCACATCTAGTAAACAGTGCTGCCGTTAGAGAGAGACATCCTGGAAACAGTGTAGCCGTTTTAAAGAGATATCCTGGAAATAGTGTTACCGTTTGAGAGAGCTATCCTAAAAATTGTGTTGCCGTTTTGGAGAGATGCCCTGGAAACAGTGTTGCCGTTTTAGAGAACTATCCTGAAAACAGTGCTGCTGTTTCAAAGAGATACCCTGAAAAAGCTAGGATATGAAATAATGAAAATAACAATGCTCGCTTCTAGTTCTAAGATTACGCTAAATACTTCCAAAGTACGAATTCCTATTCTCACAATTCCCAAATTATGGCATTTTAAAAATTAATTTTGGTATCTTTATTTCAATTTTTTAATTTTTTGCATAGCCCTAAACGTTAAGATTACGAGTATGGATGGCATCAAACTTTCATGAGCATTCAAAATACGGCATTAAATTCTCAAATTGCGCGCTACGTACATTCGGAATACAGCATTAAATTTCCAAATTGCACGATGCGTATTTTCATAATTCGGCATTAAAGTCTCAAATTGTACGCTACGCACATTCGGAATACTGCGCGTAATTCTCAAATTGCACGATACGTACATTCGGGATAAAGTTTTAAATTGTCAAATTGCACAATACGTCAGAATACCGTATTGAGATATTTTAATACCCTAATTATATTTACATTCGAAACACAGGATTAATTTCTCATGATACCCTTATTAACTGCGGCAATTGTAAACTCAAGCAAACCGCACAGTATAAAAATCAAGCCCATGAAAGCTCGCATTTAAGTAGCATTTAGCATCAATTTCCTCTCGATCTCAACGCTGGTCAATACAAGGCTATCAGGGTCGTGGGAGGGGAGGCTAGGAATTCTTTCCTTTTCTTATCACCTCTTCTATAGAAAACTAACCTCTGAGTAGAGCAAAATGTCAAGGACAACTTCTAAGCATTTTCATTTAATTGCGTACGGGCATATTTGCCCGACAGAGGGTCCAGACTTACCTACTTACAGTATGTTGAAGTGCACATAAAACTTCCTGAAATTAGCATTAGTGGCCATTAGAAAAGAATAATTACAGCGCTAACAAGCTCCGTTCAGCGTGCAATGTCGATAATATTATACTGCCCTTTAGTAAAGGCATTCTTGTCATAATATCTCATTGGAAACAATTTAAAAAGTTTAAATCAACTCCGAAGCAGTCTCAGAGACACAAGTGCACCCAATGCAAAAAAAAAACTACACAGTCTAACTTTTTCGCCGAAGTATACATGTTTATCGCCGCCCAAGTGATTTAATTATTTGGGCGGCGAAGAACATGCAGGCGGCGAAAAAGTTAAACTGGATAAAGCAACTATACTCGAGCCATCGAATATCGAATAGCACGCTTTTAGGTGATGCTTTTTCTTTAGCATCATTTCAGTAAGGAAAATATTTTGAAAACATGTTTTCCTTCAATAAATGTGTCAAAAAATTCACAGTTACTTCGCTATATGTACTGATCTTGACCATGGAGCCACTCATGCTTCTAAGAATGCATTGATATTCGCACAAAAAAAAGAAGTTACTAATGCTCCCAAAGAGGCATTGATATACACACAAAAACAGGTGTACAAATGCTCCTAAATATATTGATATACACACAAAAACAGGTGTACAGATGCTCCTAAATGTACTGATATACACACAAAAAAGAAGTACCAATGCTTCTAAAATACATTGATTTACTCACAAAACAGGAGAACCAACGCTCCTAAAATGCATTTATTTAAACACACAAAAAAAGGCGTACCATTCAGTAAATTGCAGCGCGGCGGCTGTGCAGCACAGCTAAAAGCGCAGCCAAGTGAGCGGAGAATTGATCCTACAATACCGTGGGAAAACAGCCGCTTTGTTGTTATTTGCGTGAAGGTTTGTTCGTATGTACGGCGTCACGCTTTTAGCATTAGCTCGGGATATCAGGATTGACTGGGCGTGCTGAAATGAAGCGCGGGAGTGCATGTGAGCCCTTGTACGTGATTGTGTGAGTGCATGTGAGGGCTTGTGAGTGCATGTGAGAGCAAATGAGTGCATGGGAAGACATGTTAGGGCATGTGAGCGCATATGTAAGTGCATGAGAGTCCATGTGAGTCCATGTGAGTGCATGTATGAGTGCATGTGTGAGTGCATGTGTGAGTGCATGTGTGAGTGCATGTGAGAGCTTGTGAGAGCTTTTGAGTGCATGCAAGTTCATCCTAGGGCATGTGAGTGTATGTGAGTGCATATAAGTCCATAAGTAAAGTTGTTTAGCAAGTCCAGCCGGTATTGAAAAACTGTAAAATTGATTCCCAACTTACTTGATGATTAACTATGCCGGAAAACAATAAATAAAGTTGTTATCACTAAATTACTAAGTTAAAATTCAACTCTTCTTTAGAATAAAAATTATCAAATATAGGACACGCTTTTTTCTTAAGCATTATGTTTAACATGAATATCAACGCAGATGGTTCGTGTTTGACAAACGATTAAAGTATATTGAAAGAGTGAACAAGTACCTTACACACATCCTGATGGTAAAGAGTGCGGTAAAAGAAACCAAACGTTCCAAATATTCTATAGCCACCTTCAAAATACCTCCACTCTGCTCAAAAGAAGCTCTCAATCAAAACGTGCAAATATTTTCAAAACTTCCTTCTTCAATATTCCTTCACTATGTTCACAAGATACCTCTTCTCCCTACAAAAGTCGATCTTAATCAACATATGCTGACCTTTTGACGCAAAAAGTGTTACACGAAGCCTTGTAGCTTTTACGCGAGCATGTAGGCTGCAGACGCAGCTAAGCATCACCTTCCGATGCGCGTAAAAAAGAAGATGATTTAGTGTGCCGCCACACCACCTGCACCAGCATAGCACGGACCTCGTAGTAGTTGAGGGTGAGCTTCCGAAAAGACAGATAGTAAAAATTCTTTAGATTCGATCTGTTAGTTTAGGCCTCTCTAACCTCAACAAAGGTGTTCCAAAGAGAGGAAAGAGGAAGGTGCTATTTAGGATTGAGTCTATGGGAGAATTTATGCAGAAGGTATGTTTCCACACAATACGTCCTGTGCATTTAAGATGTTAATTGAGAATAAGCCTATAAAACAAGATAAAAGTTGATGAAGAGAGTCGTAGGTGCTAAAAAACTGGACAGCAGTGAACCGAAAAAAGATGGTCCGGAACAGAGCAAAAATCCAATTTGATTTCACCAAAAATGATGCTCACATAACACTAAGCTCGGGACCTTACATTTTTCCCTTGCATGCGCTAATTTTTATAGATAGAATAATTGTTTTCCCTGGAGAGGAGAAATTTCATCTTGAGTTAACCAAATGTCTACTTGTAACTGAGAGTGTAGCAGGACGAACCTACTGGAGAATAACAGCGCTAAGTTTTGAAATACATATTTGATGATTTTTACCAAGCCAAGGAGGTACGATTACCTTGAACAAATGCACCTCAAAATGAAATTGAGGTGGTTTTTGAAAATAACACAACAGCAAAATACGCTTTTGAATTTAGCTCCATGTAAAATGAAACGATGACGAACTAGACTACATTTATTATATTATATAATATAATATAATATAATATAATATAATATAATATAATATAATATAATATAATATAATATAATATAATTTAATATAATATAATATAATATAATATAATGTAATATAATATAATATAATGTAATATAATATAATATAATAAATGAATTATAATTAATTCGAATTATACCATGTCTAATTCGGTGAAAACTTCCTTCTAACTACATTTCCAATCATCCAGTTTGATTTCACCCTATTAATGTTTGTGCGTTTCAGTTTCACTTCAGTGTAAATGCTCAGGCACAAATCCATAGAATGAATTCAATAACATGCCAAATTACGAGATAAAATGGATTCACTTGAACATTTAATTTTCCGTATTTTAATTCCCAAAGCTCAGTCCAAAAAGAACGCCAAGCAATGTTATGACGTCCTCTCAGTATTTCTTGAACAACCACAGCCAAAACAAACAAAAGTCACGTTTTCATATTCTCAGTTAAGTTTTTGTGAAATAAAGTCATCACGTAGAGACCTTAGTATTGTTTGGGCTCTTTTACGATATTTTTAAATATTTACAATTATGAATCAACCTTTAACAATCAATTTCGATGCATTCAAGACCATCGAATCCTAATGCTTCAGTTCATTAACTCGAATTCGGAGGCGATTAAAAATTTGGAATTCTTCAGACCCAATTATTCTAAATGATGGTACATGAAATGAAACCAAGTTTTTTTTACATGCCTGCAAAGTCCGAACTGCAATTATTCATTAAACTCAGTTTTTATAATTATTGTAATGATAGCATTATTTTTCTTCGCAACAGCCGCAACAACAGATACAACGACTAGAAATGCTGGAAAATAACTTTAAATAATCCCAAATATGTTTTAAATTATCATTTAAAAAAACGTATTGCATATTAACCACTTCCATTATATTGTCTGCTGTCATTTTTAGGTGGCAGGAATATTTTTCCAGCTAATTTGCTCTAAAATCATTTTTTGCAAACAATCAAATAATGTTGACAGTGACTACAAATGCTGGAGGTAAGAAACATCGAATCAAAAATTTGTCTCATCAAATCATTCGATATTTTAAATTCTCATATAATTAAAGGTTTGAATTACTATATCAGTATCATGTATTCAATTGATTCGCCTGGTCGTGATTTCAACGTTCAAAATACTGGCAAACTGAATTTTTGCAGTCAAGCTAAAGCTTTGAATTCACTTCTGAGAAATTAATCTATCAGTAAATTCGAAAATTACCGTATGGTTTTAACTCGTAGCACACGCCATGCAACTAACTTACACCCAACGAACCAGGTTTGATTCTTATGTAAGAAGGCTGCACTTATTATTATGCAATCATAAGTTACGACGTGTCTTGGTTTATAACCATGACGTATGAGAAACTGTCATTTAATGGAGGACGCTCCATATATATGATGTGTTCAAATCAGCCGTGAGGAGTGTCGTAAGCACGCTGGACGTTGTCACTTCTTGCTTCTACCGTTTCCCCGACTTCACACCGACTTCAAGAACGAGGAGAAGAAGAAGGGCGTCAACTGACCGAAGGAGATGCCTAACGTCAACGCCAAGAAGGGTTCTGGTATAGTTATATTTATGTTTTATGTCATTATTTAACAGCTTTATGTCAATTCCATTGCTTCTACAGTTAGCGAGAATTAATGTTTCCCTTTTCGAAATAATTCAATACGCTCGAGTCACACGTAACCGCTTATTTGTGGAAATTAATCAGATCACACTTCAAATATCGTGCAAAGCCATGCGAGAGAGTTCGCTACCTCTTGAAGGGAGCTGAAGTGGCATTAAGCCCCGTGCTGCTGTAGTGAAAAGACGTGTGCTTTCACGGCCGGCTCCTTTGGGAGCCCGGTTTTTGCCGCTTGGCCTGGCTTTGACTTACTTGGCCCTACGTTGTGTATTATCGGGTAATTTCGTATAACTTCTAACGTAATTAAAGCAGTCACGGAGCAATAGCACACTTTCCTGGAATCCGACACAAGATG